>JAKZJZ010000785.1:0-37734 GCA_022702705.1 Papilionanthe hookeriana x Papilionanthe teres
TATGAGATTAAACCGATCTCACATCCCAAATAGTTTATATAAACGAGCACCGCACCACAAACCGTGTATCCATCCCTAAGGATAGACACACTGCTTGACGGTGGGGCTCGATTAAATAAACTAGAAGATTTGTGACATCCATTTGGTCTGCGAACCAATTTTATAAGCCGACAAATTCCCCGGTTTAATATGAAAGCATTAAACAGTGGTTTATATTACTCAGGTTCTTTTAAAATTCCCTATAAGGGCAAGCCCCTATAGTTAATTACATCTTAAGTGATGGGAATCACCTAAGAAAACTCTCGATAATAATCAATAATTCTGCTCTCAAGGATTTCAAAGTTTAAGTTTTCAAGGGATTGAATTTTGGAATTTCAATAGTGGAATGGATCAAATTTGGAACATTTTGTTTTGGAATCCAAAGGAAGAAAAGTAGGAGAAATCACAGATTCGAAGCGAACTTCGGTAATTTCCCGATTATTCTATTGTTTGGCTTGAGTTTAGGAAAGTCCTAATATTTATTTAAATGTTTTGATCTTCGCCAATTTTAATTAATTAGGGCTTATATTTGTATGATAAAATCAAACAAATAGTCTCGAATATGCGAGGGTTTATTGTCGTACCGGACGACTACCTCGAATCCTAAGACCTGCTAGGGCTTAATTTGCAATGCAAGTGCCTAACGAAGAGTTGAGGATTTATATTGCACTAGTGCAAACTACCTCGAAATCCTATGGCTTTGTTGTTTAATTCTAAGAAAGTTTTGTCGAAGTAGACTCAGGTTTTACGATGACGATGGCCGTGCTGCCCACCATGCTCCGAGCTCCTTGTTGTTGCAGAGGTTTGGTTTTAGAAGTCATAAATCAGGGGATGAGAAAAGTATTTTGGTTTAGAGAAAATCTTAATTTCTGAGTGTTTTCAATATTTTAATTAAAACAAATCTTAAAGTTGATTATAACGACACCGGTTAAGATCCCACGGTTCCATCCTTCCGGCATCATTATTTTTATCGGATTCACTTAGTCCAGTATGAATTTGCTAAACTCAACTGAATGAGTTTCACACTTTCATTTAGACCGTGGGAAATCCCGTTAGCAACACGTAGGTTACATCATCCGAGGTATTCCCGATCATCCAACATGATGTTTTAATTTAGTTGTAATTGTAGTTTTGTGTTCTGTTTGTGATTAAATTTTGAGTTGTTTTATATTTTGAAATGTTGTGGCGGTGAATTTTATCTTGCAATGACTTTTAACTTAGTTTTGGTTTCAGTTTTAGGGACTATCCTAAAGATGTGGGTTTTCATGCAACAGTTTTTTATCATGCAAGAAAAGTAAGTGCGATGCGATTAATGAAATTGCAATAATGTAAATTGCAAGAAAATAAATTGCAATAAAATAAAAGCGTACCTAGAGGGTCTTCCCGTCATTCCAAGCTGCACTTAAAACATAATTAGAATATTTAAGCAAGTTCCTAGGTAAAGCTAAGGTAAGGGTTATGCTTTTCTACCAAATTCCTAATCCTATAGCTAGTCATTTCCTATGACGTCTAGGTTCCTTGTGTTTTGGTTTAAAGACAATTTTCTTCATCAAAGAACAATTAAATTCAATTGTTCTTATAAACATCCTATCATATTGAGAAAGTGTTTAAGAAGAATCTTAAACATCTTTTCAATATTGCTAGAATTATTTTAAGTCCAAATGGATTCAATTACACAAATGAATTAATCGTCCAAGAATCTCAAGTTTTGTTATCTTGCTCAGCTGAACTAGGACATTTGAATATCCTATGGTGAAGTAACATTTCATTTAATATTCGTTTAGGAGTTATGATAACTAAAGCTTTTGAGGGTAAATTGGTGTTCAAAAGGTTTGTGATTTAGTTTAACTTCCATTAATGGGTTTAAATTTGGAATAGTTGTTCAAGTTATTTTAGATTTATTTTGAATTCTTTATGTCTTTGGTGATGTTATATTTAATTCAACTTAATTTAATTTAATTTAATTTAATTGAGTTTTAATTCTATTTAATTCAATTTAATTCAATTTAATTTGATTTGATGTTACATTAAATTAATTTGATTTGATTTAATTTTAATTTAATTTGATTTAATTTAATTTAATTTAATCTTGGGAACGAGAACTAAGTCACCAACTTTGAAGGTTCTTGGGCGGACCAGTTTGTCATGGGCTTGAACCATCTTAGCTTGGTATAGTTCTAAATTTTGTTGCGCCGCAAGTCTTTTCCTTCCAGAGCTTTCTAATTCTTCGAGTCGTAATTTGGCGTTCTCTTTCGTCGTGATCTTATTTGCAATCGCAATTCCGAGTGAAGGAAGCCGAACCTCTAAAGGTAACACTCGCCTCGGACCCATACACCGGAGCGTAAGGTGTAGCTTGAGTAGGAGTTCGAAGGTTGTCCGGTAGGCCCATAAGGCTTCTAACAACTTCTCGTGCCAATTTCTCTTATTATCGTCCAAGGTTTTCTTTAAGATTTGAACGAGAGTTTTATTAAAAGCCTCGACGAGGCCGTTTTCTCTTGGGTAGTAAATTGTTGAGTATCGCCGGCCGATTCCGTGTCTCCCGACAAAATTGTTGATTTGCGTGCTTCGAATGCCGACCCATTATCCGAGATGATCTCGCGCGGCACTCCGAAACGGTAGACAACTTGGTTCTTGAAAAACCGTAGCACGTGGTGTGCTTTCACTTCTCTAAGTGCAACCGCCTCTGCCCACTTGGAAAAGTAATCCGTAGCCGCAAGAATGAAGTGATGTCCTTTTGAAGATGGTGGTTCTATCGGACCCATTATATCCGTGCCCCAACATTCAAATGGCCACGACGCAATTGTCTGGATGTAGCACATTTGGAGGTTGGTGTAGAACCACTCCGTGCACTTGGCATTGGTGACGGCTCTTGGCGATTTTCATGCAGTCGGTCATCATCGAGGGCCGGTAGTATCCTAGTCTTTTAATTTTCATTTTCATCTTCGGACCCGACCGGTGAGCGCCACGGAGTCCCGAATGCACCTCCTTAACAATTTCACGGCCTCGGACCCGTTTAGGAACCTTAGCCACATTTGGTCAAAAGACCTTCTGTACAATGTGTTGTTTATTAATGCGTAAGACGAGTTCTTTTCTTGATCCGATGGGCCAGCGACCTATGGTCCGGTAACTTTCCCGTTTGCAAGTAGTTCATCAATGGCCGTCGCCAATCTTCCGTGTTTTCCGTCACTCGTCGCAACTGATTCTTTTTCTTTTTCCGATTTGTGTATTGTGTCTATGTCGAGCCGTGATAGGACCCGACGTCCGTGAACCGACACTTCTACCGATTCATCTTGCAAACAGCAAATTCTTTTGCGAGACGAGCTAAAGCATTTGCTAAAGCATTTTCTTTTCCGGGAATTTTGTAGATCGTCACATTTGGAATCTGTTCAACAATATTGTATGGCATACTCGGAAGTATTGCTCGAGTCTTGGCTTTAAAATTCTGTATCGTCCGACGATCCGTTGAATGATTAACTGCGAATCCTCGTAGATGTTGATGTCCGTTATCCCCATTCGAATAGTTAATTCCGGTCCCATTATGAGGGCTTCGTATTCTCGCTTCATTGTTTGTACACGGTTCTGTCAAGTGATAGGAGTATCTTAACATCCCCCGCTCCGGTGTTATAAAGATTAGCCCGATTCTTGCCTTACCGGCACTATCACTTGTGATTCTTCGTCTTTGTGTGCCGAAGATGCTCCGTCGAAATATAATTCCCAACGTCGATCATCGAGGTCTTCTAGATTCATTATTTGTTCATCCGGCAAATCGTCTTCGAGGGGAGATTCGCCGACAAAGGGTGTGCTGCGAGAAAGTCCGCTAAGACTTGTCCCTTTACGGCACGCAGAGGCACGAAAGTTATATCAAATTGCAATAATATCATCGACCATCCGGCAAGTCCGCCGGAAAGTGTCGGACGAGTCATCAAGTATCGCAATGGATTAAATTTCAAGATTAGGTTGACCTTATGAGAAAGCATGTAGTGCCTGAGCTTTTGAGCGGCGAAGATCAGGGCCAAACAATGCTTTTCAATTGCGGGATACCTTATTTCCATCGGAAGTAAATGACGGCTTAAATAGTAAAGAGCATTCTCTTTACCCTCATCATCGACTCAGGCTAACGGGGCTCCGAGATGAGTCGTCTAAAGCCGCGGTGTAAAGTATCGACTGGTCTACCCGAGACCGGGTCGCTAAAACAGGAGGTGTCATTAAGTATTGCTTAATGTCCTCGAAGGCCTTCCGGCATCTCTCTTCCCAAATAAATTTGGCGTCCTTCTTAACTAGTGCCGAGAAAGGCCGACACATACCCGACAAGTTCGAGATAAAGCATCGAAGATATGCCGACTTCCTCGAAAAGATCGTAGTTGTTTTAAGGTTTTGGGAGGAGGCATTTCTAAGATAACTTTAATCTTTTCCGGTCGATTTCAATTCCACGATGTCGGACAACGAATCCTAAGAATTTCCGGAGGTGACACCGAAGGCGCATTTTAAGGGATTCATCTTAAGGTTAAATTGTCTTAATCGTTCGAAAACAATTCTCAAATCATACGAGTGGTTTTCCTTTACTTTGCTTTTGATGACCACATCGTCCACGTAGCATTCGACTTGATTGTGGATGAGATCATCAAAAATTCTTGTCATTGCTCTCCGGTAGGTCGCTCCTGCGTTCTTCGATCCGAATGGCATCACCGTGTAGCAAAATACTCCGATCGGCGTTACGAATGTCGTAAGCTTTTCATCTTCCGGAGCCATTTTTATCCGGTTGTATCCCGAAGATCCATCCATGAATGAAAATATTTCATGTGTCGAAGCAATGTCGATCATTAATTCCGGGATTGGTAGAGGGAATTCATCTTTTGGACATGCCTTGTTTAAATCTCCGAAATCCACACAAATTCGATACGACCATTCTTCTTCTCGATCGGCACCACATTGGCTAGCCAAGTCGGGTATTGTTCTTCACGGACAAATTTAGCGTCTATTAGCTTTTTAACTTCGGCTATGACTTGTTGTTCGATTTCTAGACACATTCTTCCGGGACCTCGTCCTGACCGGACGTAGTAGGATCCACTCCTAGCTTATGGATCGCGACCTCCGGAGCTAATCTCGGCATCTCATCGTAGCTCCAAGCAAAACGAGTCTTTAAATTCCATTAATAACTTGATTATTTCTTCGGAGTCTACTTTATTGAGTAAGGAGCTAACAAAGGTAGGTCTAGGTTCTTCGCTAGTACCTAAGTTAACTTCCGTTAACTCATCTATCGTAGATTTAATTTCTTCTTCGAATTCGGTGGAGCATCTCCAATTTGTAAATCTTCGAGTTCGTCCGTAGTTTCCATGTAGTTTTCATTGGACTCGCAAGTGACAACCAAGCAAAATTCGGTATCGTCAATCGATCCTACCGTGCCGAATCCGAGACCATGCTTTGAATTGGGCGGACGACCGGAATTATTCCATAATTTTTCAAAATGTTGTGATTGACCTTTTGTCCATTGTCGAGGTAAGAAACCATGTTGAATTAAATTTTGAACACGGGGAGAGTACCACTCAAAAGGTAATTCCATTAATTCGATGAAGTGACATCTTCGAATTGTACATTATTTTCAGCTTTGGAGGAAAAAGCACCACGGTAGAATTTGATCGGCTTTGCACCGTCGTTATGTACCTCTTTGACCACCATACCCTCGATCTTGCTAGAATCGGATCGGGGTTAGGGTCATAGTATGTACGTAGTGGTTAATCTTTTCGTACATTGATTTGTATTCTTCGTTCTTCTCATCTTCAGAGAGATCTTGAATTGCGGCTTCTTCCGACTTATTGTCGCCGCTTCTTGTTTGATTTCTTTTTCTTCTTCGAACTATCTTCCCAATCAACATTGATGGTCGGTTTCCTCCGTCCAACCGTCCTAACGTCTCTGCCACGACCTCGTCCCCGGCCTCGACCTCGGATGCGAGTTGTGGAGAAACCTTCACCATCTCGCCGGAAGGGAGTGGTGAGTGGCTCGTTGGACTAGAACTTCGGGTTCTTCGTTGTCCCGAACTTTCTTTGCTTCATTCGTTATGGTATCTCTCAGAGAAAATTGTTTTCTTTGGAGGTGCATAATAAGCTGCATCTTCATGGATTCCAATTTCATGTACGGAGAATGGTTGTAAGTCACCTTTGATGCACTCGTTCCCCTCCATCGTAGTATTTGATGCACCGATGTAGAGATGATGGTACCATCCTCGTTTTCATGTATCCATGGTCGGCCCGAGTAGAGCGTTGAACGACGTTTCGAATCAATTATGTGAAATTTTGCGGTTGTATTTGCTAATTCACCGGTCTTCATTAATAGCGTTATCGACCCGAGGATCTTTCTCCTTTCCGGTCGAATCCTCTTAATAACATTTTGTCGGCCTCGAGCTCACGAGCATCAATTTCCAAGTATGCTAGTGTTCGAAGACTCATTATATTGATTGATGCTCCTGGATCCACCAATACTCTGGAGAGTGTAAACTTCCCAATTGTAACTGAAATGTACAATGGTCGGTTGTGATCTGCTGTCCCAAGTAGTAGGTCATTGTCCGTGAAGGTAACACCTCGCTGTTCCTTTAACGAACAAACCTCATCTAAGGAATCTCCAGCCATTTGAGCTAAGCAAATTTCCGGATCAAGTAAGGCCTTGATCGAGCTTCTCTCATCTCCTTTGATAAGATGAGAGCGTCGTAGATGCTCGGTTTGGCCGGTAGTTTCCTAAGATGGGCTAGCACGTTGTAGTCCACTTTATTTTCATGCGTCTCGGCTTCTTCTCGAATGGGTATTTCTTCCGTCGGGGTTGGTTCTTCTTGAACAACCACCGCTTTCCTTTATCCTTTGGACCCATTCTCGGAGGTAGAACTCTTCCACTTCTTAAGTTGACTTCGTAATTTCTTCGAATCTAGTATTGAGCTTGTCGGTGTCTCCTCCCGAATCGGAATGACGAGTTCTTCCGGATTAGCTTCGCAGTCCGAAGGCTCTAACTCTATCGTTATCGGAGCTCCTCGAAACTCGCGAGATAGATTCGTTGCTTGTTGAACTCTCGTAGCCTCCTTGATGGATGTCTTCTTCGTCATTGTGATCGTCGAGATCGTGTATGATTTGAGAATTGTCATTGATGTCGAAATCGATGTCCGGATTGTCGCTAGTTACGTAATCGTTAGAAACGATCAAAACGTAGCCAACGCCATCACCCTTATCATTATATGATCCCACCGAAGTGAGCACATAATCATACAAAATCGGAGGTTCGAGGGATTTCTCCCCGAATCGGAAACAACTATCCTAGGATAAGCGGCCCCTAGTCTAGCCTTAGGAGTCTCGGTCCTCTCTTCTTCGTCGATTTTCTTATTCTCTTCAATCGCCTCATGTTGAGGTGGTTCTTCTATCGCAAGTGATAGTACCGGCTTAACGGTGTCTCGAACTCGAATTGATGCTCGCACCGAGGCGGTTTGGATGCTGTCTAAAATCTTTTTTGAAGACCTCGTCCAGGCGGTAGTCCATCCATCGTCAGTCTGTAGGGATCTATCAGAATGATGGAATCAGTTGAGATAACATTAACGGAACCTCCTTTATGGGGTTCCTTCATGTACTCCTTCGGGATCGTTATATTCCCTTTCCGAAGGTTGTCGTTGAGCCAACTTTTGAAGGTAATGCAATCTTCTATCTCGTGCCCAAGCATCCGGTGGTAGGGGCAAAAGTTGGGATCACCTTTCTTGTTGACTTCCTCTAGTCTTTTAGGCTCGCGCACTGGAAATCCGGAGTCTTCATCGGACTACGGAACATTTTCAGCATCTGCTTCATTCTTGAACGGATATTCCTCGCTCGAAGCTCCCTTAATGTACGTTGCGGACGAGGCGGTTGTTCATACTGTGGAGATGACCGATAGTTGGGCCGGGGTTGTTGGTAATTCGTTGTGGTTGTTGCGGCCGTTCGGTGGTATTTGCATCGGTTGCTTGCCTTTGTCAACCGCTCGCAACGATCCCGGATTTCTTTTCAAAAGTCTTCACGGGCTTTTGCTTATCCGTCTTGTCGGCGAAACTTAATTGCTTCGCCTCTTCTTGCAAGCTTCCGGCCTTGCTTAACAACTTCTCGAAAGTCTTAATAGTGAATCCTTTGAGGAGAAGTGCTATCGGGCCGTGAATGCTTTTAAGTAAGATGTCGATCGCATGTTGTTCTTGCAGTTGTGGTTCACACTTCATGCTTAAGTTCCTCCATCGAAGTATGTAATCCACCAAAGTTTCATTCGGCTTTTGTTTCTCTACCACTAAATCACCTATAGTGATGTGGTGCCGAGCTCCGGCGAATCGCTCGATGAAGAGGTTCTCTAGCTTCGAGAACGTCTTCACCGAACCATTTGGTAATCCCGCATACCGGTCGAAGGCGATTCCCGACGATGCTGCCGACGAACTCGTCGGAAGAGCAATGCATCGCTCCCGTCGGCATTACAACAACGCGGCACGAAAGTGTGCAACATGCTCGTCGGGGGTTCCGGTTCCATCGAAGGTCTTGAACGAGAGGTGGTACGAAGCCTTTTGGGTATCGGACGGCGTCGAATTCTTCCGGCTAAGGTCTACCCGTCCGAATGGATGTCCCGCTCTTCGATTGTGCTAAGGCTTCTCGCACTCGCTCGTTCCACCAAGTTCTTGATATCCTTTTCAGGGATCATACTTTGTGTTGTATCCTTTTTCAGCTGATCATCCCCGTTGACGGATGTAATCTCCTTTCCTCCGTCTACAATGTGAATGACCTCTGGGGGTGTCTCTCTTTGTGGTTGCATTTGACTCTGGAGAGTGGCCAGAGCTACAACCATCTCTTCCATCCTTTTCGCCATTTGAGCGATCGTGTCGTCTTTCTCCTGAAGCTGCCTTCTCATCAGTTCTGGCTCCTCTCTTTCTGCGGCTGCAGGAGCACCCTGCGAAGCTGATGAAGCTCGTGTTTCGCCCATGTTGATTTCTGCATATTCATCGTCCATGAATTCCGATGAATCAATCTCGTCTCCAAACTTTTCTTCTCTTTCTTTTGCCAATCATCGGATATCGGTTCTCAACTTTTCCATGGCATCTTCTAGCGGGGCTTTCTGTGTGTCCTCGCGGTTGTCATGCGATAGCTGCCGGGTCCCCTTTTCACGAGTCCCCTTTATCGCAGTAGCACTTTCTTCAGATTCAAGTCTCCGGGCGAGACTTTCTTTCTTGGACTGTTGTTTCAATCTCAATCGCCCGGTAGTGGGACGCCATACCATCCTTCTAGCAGCGAGAAGTGTCTAGGACCGGATGGTCACGTCGGCCAAATGCTTGGAAGGTGGTATCCTCCCTAATCTGTAATCCCGAGACGACGACGGGCGGACTAGCCTTCATTCTTTTACTTGGCTTTTCCGTCATGATGGCGGGTTCTACTCGGGGCCCAACACGAGATTTGAGCGGCACCCGCCCTATCCTTCGTAGAATCTCCGATACGGGGCGCTTTTCCTTCTTTGCTAACTTTTCTACCAAAGTTTGCAGTCGAGCAAACGGCGTAGTTCTAGTCCTCTTCTTGCGGTTATCGTTGTAGTATGCGGGCTGAGGCAATGCGGCAGCAATCTTGCGAACATTTTCCTCGTCCTCTGCGGCGGAGAGGGGATGGAACCTACTTCCTCCCAAAAGTGGTATGTATTCGAGCGGCGGTGTATATTCGGCGGCGGTGTATATTCGAGCGGTTCTGGGATTTCCTCCAGAAAGCAATTTCGGCAGCTCCGGCTTCTCTGGCGATCCTTCTACTTCGTTTCTTCTTTGGGTCCTTGTCGGTGATGGAATCTTTGAACCGGACCCGATTTCGAAAACGAAGGTCTTATAGGAAGATCCGTACCCTCCACGATAACGGGTTCACCATAATTCCGGATTTCTTTCCCCTTTGATTCGGCGAAAGTCGGGGTAGGTGCGAAACAACTAGACCAGGTGGGGGTAGTAAGAACGGTCCACTCGCGGAGAGCGGTACTCCTCTCGGTCGGGATCCTTTGCAGGGGAGGAAACTCTCGGGTCGACCTAAGGTCGAACTCGACGGCGGCTTCTCGGCTTCGGATACCTTGTTCGTCGGTGCGAAGATGGAGATGTTGGTGATCTTGACATTCGTCTTTTCAAATCCTTGTCCGAATCGGATGATCCCATTGTCGGGCGACTCATCCTTATAGCATGGCGAAGTCCGGTCCGTTGGTGAAGGAGAAAATCAGCTTTGGGGCTTCCATTTCGCGGGGTAGATTCCGATCGTCGGTCCTAAGTTATGCTTCTTTTCTTTAGGATGAAAAGAAAGGAATTGAAAAGAGTCCGAACATATTCTTGTTCATGTATTTATAAGAAGGAATCATTTGTTAAAAGAATCATTTATTAGAGGGTTCGTTTATTTAGAACGGAATGTTCAAAGGTGTAGAGAAGGTAAGGAATCCGATTCAGAGTTGGAAAGGAAAAGAAAGTCTTATGCAAGACTTCTCGACTCGAAGGATCACTCCTAAACTAACACCTATTGGGGTCCACCCCACCTCGAAATGAGGTAAAAGGATCTCGGAACCTCTCGTTTATGGGTGTCTAAACGAGTGGCTCCTAAATCCGAGAGAATGTTGGCTATACTTGTCCAAGGTAGAAATGAACATAGTGTTCCAACGGAAAGAAGGGTAGCTTGATCAATTAGGGACATGGATGCACTACCGATTTTGAAAGCAGAATTATCTGATTAAAAATGGAGAGAGGAATTTTCCCTAGCAGAGTCGCCAGAAGTTGTCGGCATATTTTTAGGTTGTGTGTTTTATTTAGAAAAGGGAGTCGCCTAACAGAAGTTGTCGGCGAATTTTTAATTTAATTTAAATAAATAATTTTGAAAAGTAGTATTTGATTTTGAAAATAATTTTAAATTTAAAGATTTTAAGATATGAGATTAAACCGATCTCACATCCCAAATAGTTAATATAAATGAGCACCGCACCACAAATCGTGTATCTATCCCTAAGGATAGACACAATCGCTCGACGGTGGGGCTCGATTAAATAAACTAGAAGATTTGTGACATCCGTTTGGTCCGCGAACCAATTTTATAAGCCGACAAATTCCCCTGCTTAATATGAAGGCATTAAACAGGATTTATATTACTTGGGTTCTTTAAAATTCCCTATAAGGGCAAGCCCCTATAGTTAATTACATCATAAGTGACGGGAATCACCTAAGAAAACTCTCGATAATAATCAATAATTCTGCTCTCAAGAATTTCAAAGTTTAAGTTTTCAAAGGATTGAATTTTGGAATTTCAATAGGGAATGGATCAAATTTGGAACATTTTGTTTTGGGAATTCAAAGGAAGAAAGGTAGGAGAAATCACAGATTCGAAGCGAACATCGGTAATTTCCCGACTATCCTATTATTTGGCTTAAGTTTAGGGAAGTCCTAATATTTATTTAAATGTTTTGATCTTGCCAATTTTAATTAATTAGGGCTTATATTTGTATGATAAAATCAAACAAATAGATCTCGAAGATGTGAGGGTTTATGTCGTATCGGACGACTACCTCGGAATCCTAAGACCGGTTAGGGCTTAATTTGCAATGCAAATGCCTAACGAAGAGTTGAGGATTTATGTTGCACTAGGCAAACTACCTCGAAGTCCTATGGCTTTGTTGTTTAATTCTAGGAAAGTTTTCTTGATGTAGATTCAAGTTTTCGTTGACGACGATGGCCGTGCCGCCCACCATGCTCCGAGCTCCTTGTTGTTGCAGAGGTTTGGTTTTAGAAGTCATAAATTAGGGGATGAGAAAAGTGTTTTGGTTTAGAGAAAATCTTAATTTCCAAGTGTTTTTTTATGTTTTAATTAAAACAAATCTTAAAGTTGATTATAACGACACCGGTTAAGATCCCACGGTTCCATCCTTCCGGCATCATTATTTTTATCGGATTCACTTAGTCCAGATGAATTTGCTAAACTCAACTCGAATGAGTTCCACACTTTCATTTAGACCGTGGGAAATCCCGTTAGCAACACGTAGGTTACATCATCCGAGGTATTCCCGATCATCCAACAGGACGTTTTAATTTAGTTGTAATTGTAGTTTTGTGTTCTGTTTGTGATTAAATTTTGAGTTGTTTTATATTTTGAAATGTTGTGGCGGTGAATTTTATCTTGCAATGACTTTTAACTTAGTTTTGGTTTCAGTTTTAGGGATTATCCTAAAGGTGTGGGTTTTCATGCAACAGTTGTTTATCATGCAAGAAAAGTAAGTGCGATGCGATTAAATAAATTGCAATAATGTAAATTGCAAGAAAGTAAATTGCAATAAAAGCGTACCTGGAGGGTCTTCTCGTCATCCCAAGCTGCACTTAAAACACAATTAGAATATTTAAGCAAGTTCCTAGGTAAAGCTAAGGTAAGGGTTATGGTTTTCTACCAAATTCCTAATCCTATAGCTAGTCATTTCCTATGACGTCTAGGTTCTTTGTGTTTTGGTTTGAGGACGATTTTCTTCATCAAAGAACAATTAAATTCAATTGTTCTTATAAATGTCCTATCATATTGAGAAAGTGCTTAAGAAGAATCTTAAACATCTTTTCAATATTTCTAGGATTGTTTTAAGTCCAAATGGGTTTAATTATACAAATGAATTAATCGTCCGAGAATTCAAGTTTTGTTGTTATCTTGCTCAGTGAACTAGGACATTTGAATATCCTATAAGTGAAGTAACATTTCATTTAATGTTCTGTTTAGGAGTTATAATAACCAAAGCTTTCGAGGGTAAATTGATGTTCAAATGGTTTGTGATTTAGTTTAATTTCAATTAATGGGTTTAAATTTGGAATAGTGTTCAAGTTGCTTTATATTTAATTTCTTTCTGTTTTAGGTGATGTTATATTTAATTCAACTTAATTTAACTTTAATTTAATTTAATTTAATTTTAATTTTAATTTAATTTAATTTAATTCAATTTAATTTGATTTGATGTTAAACTAATTTAGTTTAATTTGATTTAATTTCCTTTAATTTAATTTAATTTGATTTAATTTTAATTTAATTTGATTTAATTTAATTTAATTTAATTTAATTTAATATGTTTTAATTTAATTTAATTTAATTTAATTTAATTTGTTTTAATTTAATTTAATTTAATTTAATTTAATTTAATTTATTTATTTAATTTAATTTAATTTAATTTATTCATTTAATTTAATTTAATTTAATTTATTTATTTAATTTAATTCAATTTAATCTCAATTTAATTAATCTTTAATTTAATTTAATTTGATTTAATTTAATTTAATTTTATTTTTAACTTTAATTGAAATTTTAAAAGAGTTTAATAATTTAACTTTAGTTTAATGATTAAGTCTTTTAATATTTTGAATTTGAGTTATCATTTTAATTAAGAATTGAATATTAATGAGATAATTAATTTAGGGATTTTTAAATTAAAGAATAAATCTCTTCCTAACAATATCCCTATTTTAATAATTCCAATTTTATTATTCTTCCAAATTTAATCAATTATTTAATTAAGGTTTAATTATTTTAAATTGCTTAATGGATTTCTACCCTTTAATTATTTAAATTTCAATCATCCAAATCAGATTAGGATCAAATATTTTACTTGTTAATTTTTTATTAAACCTAAAGTTTTAATTAAGGATTAAAATTTTAATTACCACTTTACCCTTTAAGCTTAATAATTTCATAACTCACTAAATTGAACTCAAATAAACTTGAAATTTTTATGTGTCTGCACTCATATGTCAATAAAGACATGAGAGGAGAAAATGTGATTTTTCTGTATTTAATTTATTTATATAATTATTTTTGGTAGAAAATAGAGATTTCTAAGGAAAATTTAATAACATGACCAAGGAAAGTTTCTATCCTTAAGAAAATTAGGGAACATTCATAATGACCAGAGGACCACTTGGACCAATTTTGGTGATTTTTTGAATTATATTTTTTTTATTATAATTATTTTAAATTTTGGAGTGTTAATTAATTTAAAAATAAAATAAATGTTGAAAAATGAATTTTATATTTTTCAAAAATCTCTCTGATATCAAGGAAATCAGAGAATCAAATTTTATAATTTTCTGATTTTTCTATGATTTATTATAATTATTTTAGTGAAAATGCTAGAAAATACATTTTTTTAAAATTTTAAAATTACCCTAGAGCTTTAAAATTTAATATCTCACTAAATAGACCTAAGAAAAATATGGGGTTTGTTCCTAAATGATTAAAATTTAAAATGTGACATTTTGGTGAATTTTATTATTTTTGTGATTTTTATTATTTTTTAATTATTGAAAATATTAAAATAATATTAAAAATCAACTTTTTTAGAAAATTGAAATTTTAATTTTCTTAAATTCCCCTGATATCAGAGAGGCTCCAAAACCAATTTGGTGAATTTTTGAAAAGTATTTTGAATGTTATGAATTTTTAAAGTTTAAAATGACTAAATGGCTTAATCAACCCAATTAGTAGGGCTAACCAAGTCCAATTAACCTCAAATTTTTATGGTGGGTTCCTCTGATCCTAAAGGGTCAGTGGAGAATTGATTTCAAGTCAATTTGATGTATGGTTAGCTCTAATTAATTAGAGATCCATTTTGGGTGTTTAAGCCAATTAGGGTTGTTTTAAATGAACTAACTCAAAACCTATTTTTCCTAGGGTCCTCTGGTCATAAGGAAAATCACCAAATTTTCCTAGAATTTATTTCACAACATGTTATTTATTGGAATTAAAATACTCAAAACAGTAACATGAATTTGAAAAATCAATAACTCTTCATAGGGATGGCCTCGACTTTGGAAAATTCGGGGAATGTTCCCAAATTTAGAGGCTTCAAAAGCCCTATGGTCTCATGCCATGGTGAATTGTATACATGCATGGAGAATTAAAAATTTGCAGAGAGTAAATAAATTATTAAAAATAAAATACTTGATGAAATTAAATGATTTCTTTTCCACATTATTCTCCTCTGTTCACTGAGCAAGAGGGTATTTTTATTTTATTTTTTCTGATTTTTCTACACAAAGTTATGAATTTTTGAAGTTTAGGGAATTAAATAAATCAGAAAAATCCCTAATTTTCTATTTATCCACGCGGCGCCGCGTCAACCTCGGCAGCTCCAAACGCACACGCGTCGCGCTCCCATTCGACGCCGCCATCTGAGTCAGCAGCCCGGGCCCCTCGGTTCTCGTACCGTCTCCTGATCCGACGCGATCCTGGCCGTCCGTCCACGCGTGTATTGAATGGACGACATCCGTTCATCGTCCCCAAGTGTCCTCACCCGAGAGCCGTCCACACTAAATCCCTAATATCTCACTCGATACTCAATGGATTTTCATGTTCTTATGCTCTATGGATTCGTCTTGAAGAGACGAACACATCTATATGGTGATCATGCATTGAAATTAAAGCATTTGAAATGGAGAATCTCTAGAAGCTCGGGATGAAGAATTAGCTCATACCTTTGCTCAGAGAAGTGTGGCTTCGATCTGAGGGTTGTTGCACCTTCGATTAGATCCCGGCAAGCTCCGGATGAAGTCTCGCAGTCGCAGTGAATTGTCTAGGTGGGATTTCGACCAAGCCCGATCACAAAGCTTGGAGGTCTGGAGCAATTAGGTGGCCTGGAGATGGGGCTTTCTGCGTGGACACCTTCCCTCGGTCCGGTGAAGGTGTAAAACCAATCAATTTGGGGATTGGCTCACTCGTGGAGAAGTGTCCCGGTTTTGGGCCTAGATTTCGACTACGAAATTGAGCTCGCGAGAGAAGAAATGGCAGGGGGATCTCGGTGGGGATCAAGTGCTCGTGTATGGGGAGGAGTACGGAACAATTTTGGTAGAGTTTCCTTAAGGTTTTATTTCAGCACCTCTCATGGCCGAGAGGGGTGGTGTTTAAATAGGAGAGGGTGGAGGGCCTCCCGGGAGAGTTAGGGCTTGGGATCGAGCTGCTCTTGGCAAGAGAAGAACAGCTCCAATGGCCACTGGGGATGGGGCGGCTCGGCGAGTGAGAATTCCAAGTTGGGCTCACATGTGAGCTCTCGGCCATGGTGTTTTCCGGCGACCCGGGCGGCTGGCCGGCAGGCATGGGTCACCCTCGGAGTCCAGGTGGGTCGGGGCTAGAGGTTTGTGCAGTCAATTGGCCATGGACATGTGTAAAGGGTTTGAATCAAAATGGAATGGGAAAGGGCTAGTTTTGGGTCTAAATGGGTCAACCCTTTGTTTTGGGTTAGGTTCACCCTCCAAGGTCAATTTGGGCTGAAGGGAAAGTCACTTGGATCAGCTTGATTAGTGTGGTCGAGTCACAATCCAAGTACGATTAAGTCTAAGCATGGTTTAGTGGAGTCATGGAAGTGGTTAATCACTCTTAAGAGAATATGGAAAGGGCCTCCTCCTCTTGCCATCTTGGGTATGGTGAGGTGGAAAGTAGATTCCATGGCTCTCATGAGGCTCATGCATGGCTTCATGGCTCACCTTTGACTTGGGAAAAGTGAAGTCAATTTCATGGAAATGGATTTAAGGAAAATTTTGGTATTTGATGGAAATTTGTATGAGAATTGATTTGGAATGATTTGATGATGAATTTAGGACTTAGGGATGATTTTAATTGAATGGATGATGTAGAGAAATATCATGTGGGCTTTGGGACCAATTTTGGGCCTTTGGATGTGGTGAAGGATGGGCTTTTAAAATGGTTTAGGAAAGTGGGCTTTTGAATTTTAAAATGGATTTTGGGATGAAGTTTTGTAAAGAGGTTGGGCCAAATAATTGTTGAATTTAGCTCATGGATGTATCATGAGTGACTTGAAGCAAATTGGGAGTGATTTGGGTTTGAATTGGGTTGAATTTGGGCTCTTTTGGTGAATGGGCCAATATCGGTCCAAGTGGGCCAAGTTGGGCCAATGTTGGGCTAGGGTTGAAATTGATGTAAAATTAATGTTGAGAAATGTCTATGGGAGTGTTTCAAAGAGGTTTTGACTTTGGTTGGGCTTTGATTTTGGGGTTTGGGCCCATTTGGGTTAGGTTTGGGTTTAGGTCAAAATTGGGCCTTTTAGCTTTGGGTTGAATTTGAGTGGGATTTGGGTCCAAATTTTGGGTAAATCATGTTATTTTTATGCTTGTGGGGATGCTAAGCAAGATTTAGAAAAGATTTTGGGTTAATTGGAGTTGAATTGGGTGAGTTTGGGTTAGGTTTGGGTCATGGGTCCAAATTGGGCTTTAAGGCCAAAAGTGAAATTGGATCCAAATGTCAATCAAATTGGACTTGGATTTGGTCTAGATTGGTGTTGGGAATGTTGAATTGAAGTTTAGAATTGAATTAGACCAGAATTTGGGTCAATTGGATAGGTTTGGCTTGACATTGGGTTCACTTTGGGTTAAAATGGGTAAAATTGGGGGTTTTGACAAAAGTGAGGTAAATTGATAAAATTAGCCCATGGTGTAGTTGAACAAAATGACATTGGGAATATTTGGGATTTTCTGGAATTTTCTGGGAATTTTCTGAATTTTTGGATTTTTTGGGTCTAGGGGGTATTTTGGGTATTTGGAGGGTATTGGGAGGTATTTTTGGAATTTTTTGTATATTTGGGTATGGATTATCAATTTGAGTGATGTGGAAATGTTTGGGATTGATTTTGAGGAATCTTGGGTTATTTGGAAATTTTTGAGAAATTTGGGTAATTTTAAGGGTTTTGGGTAGGCTAAGCGGGTGTATGGTCCCGGGGGTCAAAAATTGAAAATTTGGAAAATTCAAGATTGGGTAAATTTGAGTGGAATGAAATCATTTTGGTTGAGCCTTGAAGCCACATCAAGCCCCTTCACCAGACCAGGCCACCCAGGGCAGTCCTAAGGCCAAAGAGTCCTATAGGAACTCATCCTTTAAACTTCCACATTTGATTTCAACCCTCTAGGTGATTAGGGGTCTACAGTCGAGTTTGTGGAGTTTGCGGGGAGTTAAGAAGTGGTTTGAATTTCTAAACGGTGGGTCCCGATTCTAGTCCTCTAAGATAGTCGAAAGGAAAAGCCTAAGGCTAGATCCTGAAGTACTTAAAGGGAAGAAGAGAATACCTCATCGAAAATGAGGTCGACAAATGGACCCCCAATAGGTGTGGTGAGTCGACGGAGCACACCGCGCGTATTGGTGTTGACCGAAGCGATCAACAAAACCAACACAGATGTCCAAGTGACAAACTTAGGATGAAGTAGAAGAGTTTCCACTGGGGAGTGTCAAGCATATCTCTGAAACCGGAGATTCCTGAACTCTCGCTGGGGAAAGGAAAAGGAGGTGAATCCCAAATCACATGATCTGGGGGAAATTTCAATTTAGATTTCATTTTGTTTCAGTTTAAGTTTTGATGTGTGAGTTTAGATTTCAATTTGGAGTTTCAATTTAGATTGAAGTTTGTCAAAATTAATTTGAAGGGATTTGATTTGAAATGAAAATTGGAATTTTGAGGTTTTAGATGTAACATCTTCAACCCCAAAAGAAGATCGAATCGATGGGATTGGATCATTACAATGAGGAAAGATCTCAGAGTAATGCGGTATTGGATGTAAAATCCTTAACCCTAAGAGTTTGATTTTGGTGTATTTCATTGCTGTAGGGAAAGAATCCTAAAGCAGTGCAGTCTCGGATGTAAAATCCTTAACCCCAAAAGTTTGATTGGAATGTATTTCATCGCAATAGGGAAAGAATCCTAAAGCAATGCAGTCTCGGATGTAAAATCCTTAACCCCAAAAGTTTGATTGGAATGTATTTCATCGCAATAGGGAAAGAATCCTAAAGCAATGCAGTCTCGGATGTAAAATCCTTAACCCCAAAAATTTGAATTGGATGTATTTCATTGCGATAGGGAAAGGATCCTAAAGCAATGCAGTCTTGGATGTAAAATCCTCGACCCAAAAGTTTGAATTTGATGTACTTCATTGCGATAAGGAAAGAATCCTAAAGCAATGCAGTCTTGGATGTAAAATCCTCGACCCAAAAGTTTGAATTTGATGTACTTCATTGCGATAAGGAAAGGATCCTAAAGCAATGCAGTCTTGGATGTAAAATCCTTGACCCAAAAGTTTGAATTTGATGTACTTCATTGTGATAGGGAAAGAATCCTAAAGCAATGCAGTCTTGGATGTAAAATCCTCGACCCAAAAGTTTGAATTTGATGTACTTCATTGCGATGGGGAAAGGATCCTAAAGCAATGCAGTCTTGGATGTAAAATCCTCGACCCAAAAGTTTGATTTTGATTGAGATTTGAGATCTGGAAAGATTGAATTCAAAATTTGGAAGGATGAGTTTGAACTCGGTTGAGATTTGATTTAAGATTTGATTTGAAATTTGGAAGATCAAATTTGAAATTTGATTGAGATTGGATTTGAAATTTGATTGAGAATTTGATTTGAGATTTGATTTAACACTTATGTTGATTTTGTTTATCTTTTAATGATTCAAATTTTACTTTAACGTTTATTTAATGTTCATGTGAATTTGGTGTTCGTCATTTTTAAGATTTTTTTTTAGGAAAGTTTTCTTTTTATTCTTCTTTTTTCTCTTTTCTGTTCTTTGTTCGAAGTTCATTTAACTTTAATGGCGTTTCCAGATCAATTTGCACAAAAGAGGTGAAGGCCAAAAATATGACATGGTCACTTTCATTCCAATCATGTTGAAGATACATCATACAACTCGATCCGGAATACATCTCTTACAATCCATGTAGACTCAAAACGGACTATGTATGATCTTTGTTGATCCATCCAAAGAAGCATCCGTCGAAAATCCATGTACGAATAGTGGGGTACATGGTCGATAACATCACCTTCCAAGCCATCCTTGGCAAGGATGCCGTATGAATGTACATTGGAGGTGTGATATTTTCCATGTAACTCACGGCTCGTAAGGTCGGAGGCTCTCTAGCTCCGGGTACAGTTGGAAATGGTTAGGTGTCTTCTGTCGTCCATCCTTCGAAAGTAGCCGAGATCCGCTTCATCGGTACTCCGGTATGCAATGCTTAGCGATATACGCTCCGTTGCCCTTCGGTATCATGACGGAACCTACCGGTAAAGGTATCTTCAGCGGCCCTCGGAACTCACTCGGGCCTGCTATCCGGAGGTCGGATCCGAACATGATGTTACACTCGTTCGGGAAAGAGGTCGTGCGAAAGGTCGACAAAGTCGTGGTGATCTAAGTGCGGGGGTATGCGGTCACCACGCTTGTAGATGTTAATAATGCAGCTATTGGGTATGCAATCTGCTGGCGGTACCCTCCATGTTATCAATCTCTTTACCATTCTCTTGATGACTAATGGCATCGGATCCACTTGCCCATGACGGAGTATTCGGGTGGGTTTCCCTTCTGTCATCCGCAAAGTTGTAGCGACATCCGCATTGTATTGTGATTCTTCCCTTCCACGGCATCCATCTCGGGGGTTCGAGTATGTGTTTTCCCTCGGGCGGCCTGCTCGGCCCATTCTTTTCAAATCCGGATGCAATCCACAATTTGCTCGTTGTTCATACTGCGAGAATACGTACGTATGTAGCTCGAGGCCCTACAGTATATTGATTCTTCGCACTTTAATTCTCTCGAAGTATTCGAAGGTTTTCTTTTCAACATTCTGCATTCTCTCCGGCTCGTATTTCGGAATGATCGCGGATGGCGAGGCTCAGTGACATATTGTGGGATATATGGTTCAATCCCTTCACGTTCTCTCGCATACCTCGGCTCCTCGGGGATGATGCACTGTTGGGACATCCCCGGGGTTGCTTACGCAACAAGGTCATGCCTCGGCTGGTGGTTCTATCCGGTGGCGTGGTAGCCTTCTTTCTTCCGATCTTACGGAGATTTCCACTGGTCCTTTCTGTTATCCTAGGAGCTGGCCTCCTTTCTTCGGGTTCTGGTGAACCGGTGTCCTTGAAGTGTATGTGCTGGCATTAGCAAGCTCGTCTCATCGCGCCGGTCGCGGCTAGTTTTGTTAACATCTTATGGATACGGCGATTCTTATTTCTTCGTTGCGTTGCTTGTGAGAGTCGCTCTACGAACTTCTTGAATCTCATGGGCGTGGCGGCGACAAGCTCGCCCTCTGTCATAGCGACTACGGACTTCATTTTCTTGTCTTCTTCGGTGTTTGCTTTTCTTTTCTTCTTTCTTTGGATTGGTGACTTGGGCCACCCACTTTCATCCTTATCTGCCCGGGCGGTTCTTCTCGGTCAGCGGGACCCGGTCACTTTCCTCGTCTTGTAGAGCTGCTGGTGCGAAATCCAAGTCAATCTCGATTATCGCTCCATCTTTCACCCTCTTTTCATCGAGTGCGAGGCTTACGCCATTCTTAAAGTTCGGGACCAACCGCCGGATTCGACATTTCCTGCGAAAAGACGAGGAAAAGGATCGGGGGTCTGTACTAAGAACAAGAACATTAAGAAAATGTTTATCAAAGACATTTTTTATTATATTATTTTTTGTATTTTTAAAATTTAACGGGAATGAAATGGGATAAGATCGAGGAAGAGATTTTGATTTGGAAAAGAAAACAAGGAAAACTTTATTATCATGATTTTATTTATTTTAGCACATTTTATTATTTTTGGGTTCGACCCGGTCATAAGTAATTACTTCGCCGGTGTTTCTTTGGGATGAAGAATTCATTCCTTCGAAACATCGGGTAGCGTAATACTTTTCAAGTATCGTCCGTTGATCGGAAGCATATGTCGTTCTCCACTAGCAATTCACTAGGTCGGTAGGAACCTCCCGAGTATACTGCTCGACCACGAAACGGTTCTTCCCGAGTGGGTTCGAATTTTCCTCCTATCTTGCGATGTGCGAGAATAGGTCTCTTGAGAACGAGAACTAAGTCACCAACTTTGAAGGTTCTTGGGCGGACCCGGTTTGTGATGGGCTTGAACCATCTTAGCTTGGTATAGTTCTAAATTCGTTGCGGCTGCAAGTCTTTTCCCTTCCGAGCTTTCTAATTCTTCTTCTCGTAATTTGGCGTTCTCTTCGTCGTGATCTTATTTGCAGTCGCAATTCGAGTGAAGGAAGGCTGAACCTCTAAAGGTAACACTCGCCTCGGACCCATACACCGGAGCGTAAGGTGTAGCTTGAGTAGGAGTTCTGAAGGTTGTCCGGTAGGCTCATAAGGCTTCTAACAACTTCTCGTGCCAATTTCTCTTATTATCGTCCAAGGTTTTCTTTAAGATTTGAACGAGAGTTTTATTAAAAGCCTCAGCGAGGCCGTTTGCTCTTGGGTAGTAAATTGTTGAGTATTGCCGGTCGATTCAGTGTCTCCGACAAAATTGTTAATTTGCGTGCTTCGAATGCTGACCCATTATACGAGATGATCCTGCGCGGCACCCGAAACGGTAGAAAACTTGGTTTTGAAAAGCGTAGCACGTGGTGTGCTTTCACTTCTCTAAGTGGAGTCGCCTCTCGCTCACTTAGAAAAGTAATGCTGTAGCCGCAAGAATGAAGCGATGTCCTTTTGAAGATGGTGGTTCTATCGGACCCACTATATCCGTGCCCCGACATTCGAATGGCCGCGACGCGATTGTCGGGTGTAGCACATTTGGAGGTTGGTGTAGAACCACTCCGTGCACTTGGCATTGGTGACGGCTCTTGGCGATTTTCATGCGGTCGGTCATCATCGAGGGCCGGTAGTACCCTAGTTTTTTAATTTTCATTTTCATCTTTGGACCCGGTCGGTGAGCGCCACGGAGTCTCGAATGTACCTCTTTAACAATTTCACGGGCCTCGGACGCGCTTAGGCACCTTAGCCACATTTGATCAAAAGACCTTCGTACTGATGTGTTGTTTATTAATGCGTAAGACGAGTTCTTTTCTTGATCGATGGGCTAGCGACCTATCGTCCGGTAGCTTTCTCGTTTGCGGAGTAGTTTATCGATGGTCGTCGCCTGATCTTCTGTGTTTTTACGTCACTGCTTCATGTTGATTCTTTTTCTTTTTCGGTTGTGTATTGTGTCCATGTCGAGCTGTGATACGACCGACGTCCGTGAGCCGACACTTCTGCTGATTCATCTTGCAAACGAGTAAATTCTTTTGCGAGACGGGCTAAAGCATCTGCTTAAAGCATTTTCTTTTACAGGAATTTTGTAGATCGTCGCATTTGGAATCCGTTCCAACGAGTTGTATGGCATCTTTGGAAGTATTGTTCGAGTCTTGGCTTTAAAATTCGTATCTTGTCAGACGATCCGTTGAATGATTAGCTGTGAATCCCGTAGAAGTTGATGTCTGTTATCCCCACTTGAATAGTTAAATCCAGTCCCGTTATGAGGGCTTCGTATTCTGCTT
This sequence comes from Papilionanthe hookeriana x Papilionanthe teres, assembly GCA_022702705.1. Classification (NCBI taxonomy): domain Eukaryota; kingdom Viridiplantae; phylum Streptophyta; class Magnoliopsida; order Asparagales; family Orchidaceae; genus Papilionanthe; species Papilionanthe hookeriana x Papilionanthe teres. The sequence goes on from JAKZJZ010000785.1 coordinate 23,335, forward strand.
CATTGTTTGTACACGGTTCTGTCAAGTGGTAGGAGTATCTTAACATCCCCCGCTCCGGTGTTATAAAGATTAGCCCGACTCTGCCTTCACGGACACTTATCACTTGCGATTCTTCGTCTTTGTGTGCTTGAAGATGCTCGGTCGAAATATAATTCCCAACGTCGATCATCGAGGTCTTCTAGATTCATTATTTGTTCATATGGCGGATCGTCATTGAGAGGAGATTCGGCCGGCAAAGGGTGTCTTTGCGAGAAGTCTGCTTAAGACTTGTCCTTTTACGGCACGAAGAGGCACGAAAGTTATATCGAATTGCGATAATATCATTGACCATCGACAAGTCTGCAGGAAAGTGTTGGACGAGTCATCGAGTATTGCTGATGGATTAAATTTCGAGATCGGGTTGACCTTATGAGAAAGCATGTAGTGCACGAGCTTTTGAGAGGCGAAGATCGGGGCCGAACAATGCTTTTCGATTGCGGGATACCTTACTTCGTCGGAAGTAAACGACGGCTTAAATAGTAAAGAGCATTCTCTTTACCCTCATCATTGACACGAGGCTAACGGGGCTCAGAGAGAGTCGTCTAAAGCCGCGGTGTAAAGTATCGATGATCTACACGAGGCCGAGGCTGCTAAGACGGGAGGTGTCATTAAATATTGTTAAATGTCCTCGAAGGCCTTCGGCATTTCTCTTCCCGAATAAATTTGGCGTCCTTTTTAACTAGTGCGAGAAAGGTCGACACCTACGCGACAAGTTTGAGATAAAGCGTCGAAGATATGCCGGCTTCCCTTGAAAAGATCGTAGTTGTTTTAAGGTTTTGGGAGGCGGCATTTCTAAGATAGCTTTAATCTTTTCGGGTCGATTTCAATTCCACGATGTCGGACAACGAATCCTAAGAATTTCCGGAGGTGACGTCGAAGGCGCATTTTAAGGGATTCATCTTAAGGTTAAATTGTCTTAATCGTTCAAAAACAATTCTCGAATCATACGGTGGTTTTCCTTTACTTTGCTTTTGATGACCACATCGTCCACGTAGCATTCGACTTGATTATGGATGATATCATCAAAAATTCTTGTCATTGCTCTCTGGTAGGTTGCTCCTGCGTTCTTCAGTCCGAATGGCATCACTGTGTAGCAAAATACTCCGATCGACGTTATGAATGCTGTAAGCTTTTCATCTTCTGGAGCCATTTTTATCTGGTTGTATCCTGAAGATCCATCCATGAATGAGAATATCTCATGTTTCGAAGCAATGTCGATCATCAGTTCCGGGATCGGTAGAGGGAATTCATCCTTTGGACATGCCTTGTTTAAATCTCTGAAGTCCACACATATTCTGATATGACCATTCTTCTTTCTGACTGGTACCTCATTGGCTAGCCATGTCGGGTATTGTTCTTCACGGACAAATATGGCGTCTATTAGCTTTTTAACTTCAGCTATAACTTGTTGTTCAATTTCTAGACGCATTCTTCTGGGACCTTGCCTGTGGAGCGAAGTAGGATCCACTCTAGCTTATGGTACTGCAACCTACGGAGCTAATCACGGCATTTCATCGTAGTTCCAAGCAAAACAGTCTTTAAATTCCATTAATAAATTGATTATTTCTTCGGAGTCTTCTTTATTGAGTAAGGAGCTAACAAAGGTAGGTCTAGGCTCTTCGCTAGTACCTAAGTTAACTTCCGTTAACTCATCTATTGTAGATTTGATTTCTTCTTCGAATTACGGTGGAGCGTCTCCGATTTGTAAATCTTCGAGTTCGTCTCGTAGTTTCCATGCGGTTTTCATTGGACTCGCAAGTGACAACGAAGCAAAATTCGGTATCGTCGGCCGACCCTGCGTGCCGAATCGGAGACCATGCTTTGAATTGGGCGGACGGCCGGAATTATTCCATAATTTTTCAAAACGTTGTGATTGACCTTTTGTCCATTGTCGAGGTAAGAAACCACGTTGAATTAAATTTTGAACACGGGGAGAGTACCACTCGAAAGGTAATTTCATTAATTCTGATGAAGCGACATCTTCGAATTGTACATTATTTTCAGTTTTGGAGGAAGTAGCACCACGGTAGAATTTGATTGGCCTTGCACCGTCGTTATGTACCTCTTTGACCACCATACCCTCGATCTTGTTAGAATGGATCGGGGTTAGGGTCATAGTATGTACGTAGTGGTTAATCTTTTCGTACATTGATTTGTATTCTTTGTTCTTCTCATCTTCGAGAGAGATCTTGAATTGCGGCTTCTTCTGACTTATTGTCGTTGCTTCTTGTTTGACTTCTTTTTCTTCTTCGAACTATCTTCCCGATCAACATTGATGGTTGGTTTCCTCTGTCCAGCTGTCTCAGCGTCTCTACCACGGCCTCGTCCCGGCCTTGACCTCGGATGCGAGTTGTGGAGAAACCTTCACCATCTCGCCGGAAGGGAGTGGTGAGTGACTGTTGGACTAGAACTTCAGGTTCTTCGTTGTCCTGAACTTTCTTTACTTCATTTGTTATGGTATCTCTGGAGAAGATTGTTTTCTTTGGCGGTGCATAATAAGCTACGTCTTCATGGATTCCAATCTCATGTACGGAGAATGGTTGCAAGTCACCTTTGATGCACTGTTCCCCTCCATCGTAGTATTTAATGCACTGATGTAGAGATGATGGTACCATCCTGTTTTCATGTATCCATGGTCGGCCCGAGTAGAGCGTTGAACGACGTTTCGAATCGATTATGTGAAATTTTACGGTTGTCTTTGCTAAGTCACCGGTCTTCATTAGTAGCGTTATTGACCCGAGGGCTCTTTCTCCTTTACGGTTGAATCCTCTTAATAACATTTTGTCGGCCTCGAGCTCACGAGCATCAATTTCCAAGTATGCTAGTGTTCGAAGACTCATTATATTGATTGATGCTCCTGGATCCACCAATACTGCGGAGAGTGTAAACTTCCCGATTGTAAGCGAAATGTACAATGGTCGGTTGTGATCTCGCTGTCCCGAATAGTAGGTCATTGTCCGTGAAGGTAACACCTCGTTGTTCCTTTAACGAACAAACCTCATCTAAGGAATCTCCGAGCCATTTAAGCTAAGCAAATTTACGGATCAAGTAAGGCTTTGATCAGAGCTTCCCTCATCTCTTTTGATAAGATGAGAGCATCGTAAATACTCAGTTTGGCCGGTAGTTTCCTAAGATGGGCTAGCACGTTGTAGTCCACTTTATTTTCATGCGTCTCGGCTTCTTCTCGAATGGGTATTTCTTCTGTCGGGGTTAGTTCTTCTTGAACAACCACCGCTTTCCTTTGTCTTTTGGACCCGTTCTCGGAGGTAGAACTCTTCCACATCTTAAGTTGACTTCGTAATTTCTTCGAATCTAGTGTTGAGCTTGTCGGTGTCTCCTCTTGAATCGGAATGACGGGCTCTTCCGGAATATCTTCGAATGCGAAGGCTCTAACTCATCGTGATCTGGAGCTCCTCGAAGCTGGCGGATAGATTCGTTGCTTGTTGAACTCTCGTAGCCTCCTTGATGGATGTCTTCTTCGTTATTTTGCTCGTCGAGATCGTGTATGATTTGAGAATTGTCGTTGATGTCGAAATCGATGTACGGATTGTCGCTAGTTACGTAATCGTTAGAAACGATCAAACGTAGCCAACGCCATCACCCTTATCATTATATGATCCCACCGAAGTGAGCGAGATAATCATAAAAAATCGAGAGGTTCGAGGGATTTCTCCCCGAATCGGAAACAACTATCCTAGGATAAGCGGCCCCTAGTCCAGCCTTAGGAGTCTCTGTTGAGGTGGTTCTTCTATCGCGAGTGATAGTACCGGCTTAACGGGTCTCGAACTACGAATTGAAGCTTGCACGAGGCGGTTTGGATCTTTGTCTAAAATCTTTTTGAAGACCTCGTCCGGGTGGTAGTCCATCCATCGTCGGTCGTGTAGGGATGCTATCGGAATGATGGGATCGGTTGAGATAACATTAACGGAACCTCCTTTACGGGGTTCCTTCATGTACTCCTTCGGGATCGTTATATTTTCTTTCAGAAGGTTGTCGTTGAGCCAACTTTTGAAGGTAATGCAATCTTCTATCTTGTGCCCGAGCATCCGGTGGTAGGGGCGAAAGTTGGGATCACTTTTCTTGTTGACTTCCTCCGGTCTTTTAGGCTGCGGCAGCTGGAAATGCGGAGTCTTCATCGGACTACGGAACATTTTCGGCACTTGCTTCATTCTTGAACGGATATTCTGCTGCTCGAAGCTCCCTTAATGTACGTTGCGGACGAGGCGGTTGTTCATCTTGTGGAGATGAGTGATAGTCGGGCCGGGGTTCTTGGTAGTTCTGTTGTGGTTCTTTGCGGCCGTTACGGTGGTATTTGCATCGGTGCTTGCCTTTGTCAGCTGTTGCAACGATCCGGATTTCTTTTCGAAAGTCTTCACGGGCTTTTGCTTGTCCGTCTTGTCGGCAAAACTTAATTGCTTCGCCTCTTCTTGCAAGCTTCCGGCCTTGCTTAACAACTTCTCGAAAGTCTTAATAATGAATCCTTTGAGGAGAAGTGCTTATCGAGCCGTGAATGCTTTTAAGTAAAATGCCGATTGCATGTTGTTCTTGCGAGTTGTGTTTCACATTTCATGCTTAAGTTCCTCCATCGGAGTATGTAATCCACCAAAGATTCATTCGGCTTTTGTTTCTCGACCACTAAATCACCTATAGTGATGTGGTGCTTGAGACTCCGGCGAATCGCTTGATGAAGAGGTTCTCTAGATGCGAGAACGTCTTCACGCAGAACCATTTAGTGATTCTGCATACCGGTCGAAGGCGATTCTCGACGGACTGCGACGAGCTGTCGGAAGAGCAATGCATCGCTCCGCCGCCATTACAACAGCGGCACGAAAGTGTGCAACATCTTGTCGGGGGTTCCGGTTCCGTCGAAGGTCTTGAACGAGAGGTGGTACGAAGCCTTTTGGGTGCTTGGACGGCGTCGAATTCTTCGGGTAAGGTCTGCCGTCCGAATGGATGTCCCGCTCTTCGATTGTGCTAAGGCTTCTCGCACTTTCTTTGTTCCACCAAGTTCTTGATATCCTTTTCAGGGATCATACTTTGTGTTGTATCTTTTTTCAGCTGATCATCTCCGTTGATGGATGTAATATTTTTTCCTCCGTCTATAATGTGAATGACCTCTGGGGGTGTCTCTCTTTGTGGTTGCATTTGACTCTGGAGAGTGGCTAGAGCTACAACCATCTCTTCCATCCTTTTCGCCATTTGGGCGATCGTGTCGTCTTTCTCCCGAAGTTGCCTTCTCATCGGTTACGGCTCCTCTCTTTCTGCGGGCTGCGGGAGCACCTGCGAAGGCGATGAAGCTCGTGTTTCGCCCATGTTGATTTCGCATATTCGTCGTCCATGAATTCCGATGAATCGATCTCGTCTCCGAACTTTTCTTCTCTTTCTTTTGCCGATCGTCGGATATCGGTTCTCAACTTTTCCATGGCATCTTCTAGCGGGGCTTTACGTGTGTCCTCGCGGTTGTCGTGCGATAGCTGCAGGGTCCCCTTTTCACGAGTCCCCTTTATCGCGGTAGCACTTTCTTCGATTCGAGTCTCAGAGCGAGACTTTCTTTCTTAGGCTATTGTTTCGATCTCAGTCGCCCGGTAGTGGGACGCCATACCATCCTTCTAGCGGCGGAAGGTCCAGGACCGGATGGTACGTCGGCCAAATGCTTGGAAGGTGGTATCCTCCTAGTCATGTAATCCGAGACGACGACGGGCGGACTAGCCTTCATTCTTTTACTTGGCTTTTCGTCATGATGGCGGGTTCTACTCGGGGCCCGACACGGGATTTGAGCGGCACACGCCCTATCCTTCGTAGAATCTCCGATACGGGGCGGTTTTCCTTCTTTGCTAACTTTTCTACCAAAGTTTGCGGTCGAAGCGAAGGCGTAGTTCTAGTCCTCTTCTTGCGGTTATCGTTGTAGTATGCGGGCTGAGGCAATGCGGCAGCAATCTTGCGAACATTTTTCTCGTCCTCTGCGGCGGAGAGGGGATGGAACCTACTTCCTCCCAAAAGTGGTATGTATTCAGGCAGCGGTGTATATTCTGGCAGCGGTGTATATTCGGGCGGTTACGGGATTTCCTCCGGGAAAGCAATTTCGGCGGCTACGGCTTCTCCGGCGATCCTTCTACTTGTTTCTTCTTTGGGTCCTTGTCGGTGATGGAATCTTTGAGCTCGGACCCTATTTCGAAAACGAGAAGGTCTTACGAGAAGATCCGTACCCTCCACGGTAACGGGTCCACCATAATTCGAATTTCTTTCCCCTTTGATTCGGCGAAAGTCGGGGTAGGTGCGGAAACAACTAGACCAGGTGGGGGTAGTGAGAACGGTCCACTGCGGAGAGCGAGTACTCCTCTCGGTCGGGATCCTTTGCGGGGGAGGAAACTCTTGGGTCGACCTGAGGTTGAACTCGAGCGGCGGCTTCTCGGCTCGGATACCTTGTTCGTCGGTGCAAAGAGGAGACGTCGGTGATCTTGACATTCGTGTTTTCAAATCCTTGTCCAAATCGGATGATCCCATTGTCGGGCGGCTCATCCTTATAGACGGCGAAGTCCGATCCGTTGGTGAAGGCGAAAATCAGCTTTGGGGCTTCCATTTCCGCAGGGTAGATTCGGTTTGTCGATCCCGAGTTATGCTTCTTTTCTTTAGGACGAAAAGAAAGGAATTGAAAAGAGTCCGAACATATTCTTGTTCATGTATTTATAAGAAGGAATCATTTGTTAAAAGAATCATTTATTAGAGGGTTCGTTTATTTAGAACGGAATGTTCGAAAGGTGTAGAGAAGGTAAGGAATCCGATTCGGAGTTGGAAAGGAAAAGAAAGTCTTATGCGAGACTTCTCGACTCGAAGGATCACTCCTAAACTAACACTTATTGGGGGTCCACCCCACCTCGAAAATGAGGTAAAAGGATCTCGGAACCTCTCTGTTTATGGGTGTCTAAACAGTGGCTCCTAAATCCGAGAGAATGTTGGCTATACTTGTCCAAGGTAGAAATGAACATAGTATTCCAACGGAAAGAAGGGTAGTTTGACCCATTAAGGACATGGATGCACTACTGATTTTTGAAAGCAGAATTATCTTATTATAATGGAGAGAGGAATTTTCCCCAGCGGAGTCGGCAGAAGTTGTCGGCATATTTTTAGGTTGTGTGTTTTATTTTGAAAAGGGGGTCGCCTAACAGAAGTTGTCGGCGAATTTTTAATTTAATTTAAATAAATAATTTTGAAAAGTAGTATTTGATTTTAAAAATAATTTTAAATTTGAAGATTTTAAGATATGAGATTAAACCGATCTCACATCCCGAATAGTTTATATAAATGAGCACCACACCACGAAATCGTGTATCTATCACTAAGGATAGACACACGCTTAACGATGGGGCTCGATTAAATAAACTAGAAGATTTGTGACATCCGTTTGGTACGTGAACCAATTTTATAAACCGACAAATTCCCTACTTAATATGAAAGCATTAAACGGGGTTTATATTACACAGGTTCTTTAAAATTCTCTATAAGGGCAAGCCCCATAGTTAATTACATCTTAAGTGACGGGAATCACCTAAGAAAACTCTTTATAATAATCAATAATTCCGCTCTCGAGAATTTGAAAGTTTAAGTTTTCGAAAGGATTGAATTTTGGAATTTCGATAGGGAATGGATCAAATTTGGAACATTTTGTTTTGGGAATTCAAAGGAAGAAAGGTAGGAGAAATCACAGATTCGAAGCGAACTTCGGTAATTTCCCGACTATCCTAATATTTGGCTTAAGTTTAGGGAAGTCCTAATATTTATTTAAATGTTTTGATCTTGCCAATTTTAATTAATTAAGGCTTATATTTGTATGATAAAATCAAACAAATAGCCTCGAAGATGTGAGGGTTTATGTCGTATCGGACGGCTTACCTCGGAATCCTAAGGCCGGTTAGGGTTTAATTTGCAATGCAAATGCCTAACGAAGAGTTGAGGATTTATGTTGCACTAGGCGAAACTACCTCGAAGTCCTATGGCTTTGTTGTTTAATTCTAGGAAAGTTTTCTTGATGTAGATTCGAGTTTTGCTGACGACGATGGCCGTCGCTGCCCACCATGCTCCGAGCTCCTTGTTGTTGCAGAGGTTTGGTTTTAGAAGTCATAAATCAGGGGATGAGAAAAGTGTTTTGGTTTAGAGAAAATCTTAATTTCCAAGTGTTTTTTATGTTTTAATTAAAACAAATCTTAAAGTTGATTATAACGACACCGGTTAAGATCCCACGGTTTCATCCTTCCGGCATCATTATTTTTATCGGATTCACTTAGTCCAGATGAATTTGCTAAACTCGACTGAATGAGTTTCACACTTTCATTTAGGCAGTGGGAAATCTCGTTAGCAACACGTAGGTTACATCATCCGAGGTATTCCCGATCATCCGACGGGACGTTTTAATTTAGTTGTAATTGTAGTTTTGTGTTTTGTTTGTGATTAAATTTTGAGTTGTTTATATTTTGAAATGTTGTGGTGGTGAATTTTATCTTGCGATGACTTTTAACTTAGTTTTGGTTTCGGTTTTAGGGACTATCCTAAAGGTGTGGGTTTTCATGCAACGGTTGTTTATCATGCAAGAAAAGTAAGTGCAATGCAGTTAAATAAATTGCAATAATGTAAATTGCAAGAAAGTAAATTTCAATAAAAGCGTACCTGGAGGGTCTTCTCGTCATCCCAAGCTGCACTTAAAACATAATTAGAATATTTAAGCAAGTTCCTAGGTAAAGCTAAGGGAAGGGTTATGGTTTTCTACCAAATTCCTAATCCTATAGCTAGTCATTTCCTATGACGTCTAGGTTCCTTGTGATTTGGTTTGAGGACGATTTTCTTCATCAAAGAACAATTAAATTCAATTGTTCTTATAAATGTCCTATCATTTTGAGGAAGTGCTTAAGAAGAATCTTAAACATCTTTTGATATTTCTAGGATTGTTTTAAGTCCAAATGGGTTTAATTATACAAATGAATTAATCGTCAGAGAATTCGAGTTTTGTTGTTATCTTGCTCGATGAACTAGGACATTTGAATATCACTATAAGTGAAGTAACATTTCATTTAATGTTACGTTTAGGAGTTATAATAACCAAAGCTTTCGAGGGTAAATTGATGTTGAAATGGTTTGTGATTTAGTTTAATTTCGATTAATGGGTTTAAATTTGGAATAGTGTTCAAGTTGCTTTATATTTAATTTCTTTCTGTTTTAGGTGATGTTATTTAATTCAATTTAATTTAACTATAATTTAATTTAATTTAATTTTAATTTTAATTTAATTTAATTTAATTCGATTTAGTTTGATTTGATGTTAAATTAATTTAGTTTAATTTGATTTAATTTCCTTTAATTTAATTTAATTTGATTTAATTTTAATTTAATTTGATTTAATTTAATTTAATTTAATTTAAATTAATATGTTTTAATTTAATTTAATTTAATTTAATTTAGTTTGTTTTAATTTAATTTAATCTAATTTAATTTAATTTATTTAATTTATTTAATTTAATTTAATTTAATTTATTCATTTAATTTAATTTAATTTGTTTATTTAATTTAATTCAATTTAATCTAATTTAATTAATCTTTAATTTAATTTAATTTGATTTAATTTAATTTAATTTAATTTTTAATTTAATTTTATTTTTAACTTTAATTGAAATTTTAAAAGAGTTTAATAATTTAACTTTAGTTTAATGATTAAGTCTTTTAATATTTTGAATTTGAGTTATCATTTTAATTAAGAATTGAATATTAATGAGATAATTAATTTAGGGATTTTTAAATTAAAGAATAAATCTCTTCCTAACAATATCCACTATTTTAATAATTCCGATTTTATTATTCTTCCAAATTTAATCAATTATTTAATTAAGGTTTAATTATTTTAAATTGCTTAATGGATTTCTACCCTTTAATTATTTAAATTTCAATCATCCAAATCAGATTAGGATCAAATATTTTACTTGTTAATTTTTTATTAAACCTAAAGTTTTAATTAAGGATTAAAATTTTAATTACCACTTTACCCTTTAAGCTTAATAATTTCATAACTCACTAAATTGAACTCAAATGAACTTGAAATTTTTATGTGTCTTCACTCATATGTCGATAAAGACATGAGAGGAGAAAATATGATTTTTACTGTATTTAATTTATTTATATAATTATTTTTGGTAGAAAATAGAGATTTCCAAGGAAAATTTAATAACATGACCAAGGGAAAGTTTCTATCCTTAAGAAAATTAGGGGACATTCCTAATGACCACAGGACCACTTGGACCTATTTTGGTGATTTTTTGAATTATATTATTTTTATTATAATTATTTTAAGTTTTGGAGTGTTAATTAATTTAAAAATAAAATAAATGTTGAAAAATGAATTTTATATTTTTCAAAAATCTCTCTGATATCAAGGAAATCAGAGAATCAACTTTTACAATTTTCTGATTTTTCGATGATTTATTATAATTATTTTAGTGAAAATGCTAGAAAATACATTTTTTTTTAATTTTAAAATTACCCTAGGGCTTTAAAATTTAATATCTCACTAAATAGACCTAAGAAAAATATGGGGTTTGTTCCTAAATGATTAAAATTTAAAATGTGACATTTTGGTGAATTTTATTATTTTTGTGATTTTTATTATTTTTTAATTATTGAAAATATTAAAATAATATTAAAAATCAACTTTTTAGAAAATTGAAATTTTAATTTTCTTAAATTCCCCTGATATCAGAGAGGCTCCAAAACCAATTTGGTGAATTTTTGAAAAGTATTTTGAAAGTTATGAATTTTTAAAGTTTAAAATGACTAAATGGCTTAATCGACCCGATTAGTAGGGCTAACGAGTCCGATTAACCTCGAAATTTTTATGGTGGGTTCCTCTGATCCTAAAGGTCGGTGGAGAATTGATTTCAAGTCAATTTGATGTATGGTTAGCTCTAATTAATTAGAGATCCATTTTGGGTGTTTAAGCCGATTAGGGTTGTTTTAAATGAGCTAACTTCAAAACTTATTTTTCTAGGGTCCTGCGGTCGTAAGGAAAATCACCAAATTTTCCTAGAATTTATTTCACAACATGCTATTTATTGGAATAAAAATACTCATAACGATAACATGAATTTGAAAAATCAATAACTCTTCATAGGGATGTCCTCGACTTTGGAAAATTCGGGGAATGTTCCCGAATTCGGAGGCTTGAAAGCCACTATGGTCTCATGCCATTGTGAATTGTATACATGCATGGAGAATTAAAAATATGCGGAGAGTAAATAAATTATTAAAAATAAAATACTTGATGAAATTAAATGATTTCTTTTCCACATTATTCTCCTGCGTTCATTCGAGCGAGAGGGTATTTTTATTTTATTTTTTTCGATTTTTCTACACAAAGTTATGAATTTTTGAAGTTTAGGGAATTAAATAAATCGGAAAAATCCCTAATTTTCTATTTATCCACGCGGCGCCGCGTCGGCCTCGGCGACTCCGAACGCACGGGCGTCGCGCTCCCATTCGACGCCGCCATCGAGTCGGCGGCCGGGCCCCGCGGTTCTCGTACGCGTCTCCCCGATCCGACGCGATCCTGGCCGTCCGTCCACGCGTGTATTGAATGGACGATATCCGTTCATCGTCACTAAGTGTCCTCGCACGAGAGCCATCCACACTAAATCCCTAATATCTCACTCGATACTCGATGGATTTTCATGTTCTTATGCTACATGGATTCGTCTTGAAGAGACGAACACATCTATACGGTGATCATGCATTGAAATTAAAGCATTTGAAATGGAGAATCTCCGGAAGCTCGGGATGAAGAATTAGCTCATACCTTTGCTTAGAGAAGTGTGGCTTCGATGCGAGGGTTGTTGCACCTTCGATTGGATCCCGGTAAGCTCCGGATGAAGTCTCCGGTGCAGTGAATTGTCCAGGTGGGATTTCGACCAAGGCCGATCACAAAGCTTGGAGGCTGGAGCAATTGGGTGGCACTGGAGATGGGGCTTTTGCTGCTTGGACACCTTCCCTTGGTGCGAGTGAAGGTGTAGAACCAATAAATTTGGGGATTGGCTTACTTGTGGAGAAGTGTCCTGGTTTTGGGCCTAGATTTCGACTACGAAATTGAGCTCGCGAGAGAAGAAATGGCGGGGGGATCTCGGTGGAGATCGAGTGCTCTGTGTATGGGGAGGAGTACGGAACAATTTTGGCGAGTTTCCTTAAGGTTTTGTTTCATCACCTCTCATGGCCGAGAGGGGTGGTGTTTAAATAGGAGAGGGTGGAGGGCCTCCCGGGGAGAGTTAGGGCTTGGGATCGAGTTGCTCTTGCGCGAGAAGAACGAGCTCCGATGGCCAGCGGGGATGGGGCGGCTCGGCGGGTGAGAATTCCGAGTTGGGCTCACATGTGAGCTCTCGGCCATGGTGTTTTCCGGCGACCCGGGCGGGTGGCCGGCGGGCATGGGTCACCCTCGGGTCCGGGTGGGTCGGGGCTAGAGGTTTGTGCGATCGATTGGCCATGGACATGTGTAAAGGGTTTGAATCGAAATGGAATGGGAAGGGGACTAGTTTTGGGTCTAAATGGGTCGACCCTTGGTTTTGGGTTAGGTTCACCCTCCAAGGTCAATTTGGGTCTGAAGGAAAAGTCACTTGGATCGGCTTGATTAGTGGGGTCGAGTCACAATCCAAGTACAATTAAGTCTAAGCATGGTTTAGTGGAGTCGTGGAAGTGGTTAATCACTCTTAAGAGAATATGGAAAGGGCCTCCTCCTCTTGCCATCTTGGGTATGGTGAGGTGGAAAGTAGATTCCATGGCTCTCATGAGGCTCATGCATGGCTTCATGGCTCACCTTTGGCTTGGGAAAAGTGAAGTCAATTTCATGGAAATGGATTTAAGGAAAATTTTGGTATTTGATGGAAATTTGTATGAGACTTGATTTAGAATGATTTGATGATGAATTTAGGACTTAGGGATGATTTTAATTGAATGGATGATGTAGAGAAATATCATGTGGGCTTTGGGACCAATTTTGGGCCTTTGGATGTGGTGAAGGATAGGCTTTTAAAATGGATTAGGAAAGTGGGCTTTTGAATTTTAAAATGGATTTTGGGATGAAGTTTTGTAAAGAGGTTGGGCCAAATAATTGTTGGGTTTAGCTCATGGATGTATCATGAGTGACTTGAAGCAAATTGGGAGTGATTTGGGTTTGAATTGGGTTGAATTTGGGCTCTTTTGGTGAATGGGCCAATATAGGTCCAAGTGGGCCAAGTTGGGCCAATGTTGGGCTAGGGTTGAAATTGATGTAAAATTAATGTTGAGAAATGTCTATGGGAGTGTTTCAAAGAGGTTTTGACTTTGGTTGGGCTTTGATTTTGGGGTTTGGGCTTATTTGGGTTAGGTTTGGGTTTAGGTCAAAATTGGGCCTTTTGGTTTTGGGTTGAATTTAAGTGGGGTTTGGGCTTAAATGTTGGGCAAATCATGTTAGTGTTTTGTTTGTGGGGATGCTAAGGAAGGTTTAGAAAAGATTTGGGGTTAATTGGAGTTGAATTGGGTGAGTTTGGGTTAGGTTTGGGTCATGGGTCAAAATTGGGCTTTAAGGCCAAAAGTGAAATTGGATCCAAATGTCAATCAAGTTGGACTTGGATTTGGTCTAGATTGGTGTTGGGAATGTTGAATTGAAGTTTAGAATTGAATTGGACCAGAATTTGGGTCAATTGGATAGGTTTGGCTTGACATTGGGTTCACTTTGGGTTAAAATGGGTCAAATTGGGGGTTTTGACAAAAGTGGTGTAAATTGACAAAATTGGCCCATGGTGTAGTCAAAGGAAAAGCCTAAGGCTAGATCCTAAGTACTAAAGGGAAGAAGAGAAGACCTCATCAAAAATGAGGTCAACAAGGATCAGTCCTTTTATTTGGAGCAGACTTTGTAAAACACTGTATAACCAGCGTCGATAGGCCACGCATAACAATCACTTTGCGACGAATGAAGCCTCACAAAAGACTGATTAGATACCAAGCTATCCCGGAACTTGAAGGATTGAAGCCTTTAGAGTTACCGTAATCCCAAAAAAATGTCCGAACACCTGAAATATGTTCAACAAATAATCTTCTGGAGTGTAGGACGTTTATAGACAGTCTGTTAACATCCAAGGCTATGTTTTGATATATATAAGAACTTTTGACATGTGATAGTTGTCGATGTGTGATATATCGGTAACTGTTGGTATGTAAAATATCAGTAGTTTGTTGCAGCGCGCTGGAAAAATGTTCCCCATTGTCTATGATATGTCGACAGGTCCTAAAAATAATAAAATAAATTTTAATCATGAAATGAATAACTTGTGATAACTAAACATGAGAATTATCATTCGA
>JAKZJZ010000786.1:0-37656 GCA_022702705.1 Papilionanthe hookeriana x Papilionanthe teres
GATCCCGCTCGAAGATGAAAAGAATGAAGAATACAAATCGATGTATGAGAAGATTAACCACTATGTACATACTATGACCCTGACCCCGATCCATTCTAATAAGATCGAGGGTATGGTGGTCAAAGAGGTACGTAGCGGCGGTGCAAAGCCAATCAAATTCTACCGTGGTGCTACTTCCTCCAAAACTGAGAATAATGTACAATTTGAAGATGTCACTTCATCAGAATTAATGGAATTGCCTTTTGAGTGGTACTCTCCCCGTGTTCAAAATTTAATTCAGCGTGGTTTCTTACCTCGACAATGGACAAAAGGCCAATCACAACATTTTGAAAAATTATGGAATAACTCCGGTCGTCCACCCAATTCAAAGCATGGTCTCGGATTCGGCACAGTAGGATCAGTTGACGATACTGAATTTTGCTTGGTTGTCACATCCAAGTCTAATGAAAACTGCATGGAAACTACAGACAAACTCGAAGATTTACAAATTAGAGACGCTCCACCAGAATTCGTAGAAGAAATTAAATCTACAATAGATGAGTTAACGGAAGTTAACTTAGGTACTAGTGAAGAGCCTAGACCTACCTTTGTTAGCTCCTTACTCAATAAAGAAGACTCCTAAGAAATAATAAAGTTATTAATGGAATTTAAAGACTGTTTTGCTTGGAACTACGATGAGATGCCGTGTTTAGCTCCGGAGGTCGCAATCCATAAGCTAGGAGTGGATCCTACTTCGTCCGGTCCGACAAGGTCCTAGAAGAATGCGTCTAGAAATTGAACAACAAGTCATAGCCGAAGTTAAAAAGCTAATAGACGCTAAATTTGTCCGTGAAGAACAATACCCGACTTGGTTAGCCAATGTGGTGCCGATCGAGAAGAAGAATGGTCGGATCGGAATTTGTGTGGACTTCGCAGTTTTAAACAAGGCATGTCCAAAAGATGAATTCTCTACCGATCCCAGAATTAATGATCGACATTGCTTCGACACATGAGATATTCTTATTCATGGATGGATCTTCAGGATACAACCAGATAAAAATGGCTCCAGAAGATGAAAAGCTTACAGCATTTAGAACGCCGATCGGAGTATATTGCTACACAGTGATGCCATTCGGACTGAAGAACGCAGGAGCAACATACCGTAGAGCAATGACAAGAATTTTTGATGATCTCATCCACAATCAAGTCGAATGCTACGTGGACGATGTGGTCATCAAAAGCACGATGAAAGGACAACCACTCGTATGATTTGAGAATTGTTTTCGAACGATTAAGACAATTTAACCTTAAGATGAATCCCTTAAAATGCGCCTTTGGCGTCACCTCCGGGAAATTCTTAGGATTCGTTGTCCGACATCGTGGAATTGAAATCGACCCGGAAAAGATTAAAGCTATCCTAGAAATGCCGCCTCCGAAAACCTTAAAACAACTACGATCTTTTCATGGGAAGCTGGCATATCTTCGACGCTTTATCTCAAACTTGTCAGGTAGGTTTCAGCCTTTCTCGGCACTAGTTAAAAAGGACGCCAAATTTATTTGGGAAGAGAAATGCCAAAAGGCCTTCGAAGACATTAAACAATATTTAATGACACCTCCTGTCTTAGCAGCCCCAGTCTCGGTGTAGACCGTCGATACTTTATACCGCGGCTTTAGACGACTCTCTCGGAGCCTCGTTAGCCTGTGTCAATGATGAGGGTAAAGAAAATGCTCTTTACTACTTAAGCCGTCGTTTACTTCCGACGGAAATAAGGTATCCCGCAATCGAAAAGCATTGTTTGGCCCCGATCTTCGCAGACTCAAAAGCTCGGGCACTACATGCTTTCTCATAAGGTCAACTCGATCTCGAAATTTAATCCATTGCAATACTTGATGACTCGTCCGACGATTTCCGGCAGACTTGCCAGATGGTCGATGATATTATTGCAATTCGATATAACTTTCGTGCCTCTTCGTGTCGTAAAGGGACAAGTCCTAGCAGACTTCCTCGCAGCACACCCTTTGCCGGCAGAATCCCCTCTCAATGACGACTTGCCAGATGAACAAATAATGAGCCAAGAAGAACTTGATGATCGACGTTCGGAATTATATTTCGACGGAGCATCTTCAGCACACAAAGACGAAGAATCGCAAGTGATAGTACCAGGTAAGGCAGGAATCGGATTAATCTTTATAACACGAGAGCGGGGGATATTAAGATACTCCTACCACTTGACAGAACCGTGTACAAACAACGAAGCGTAATACGAAGCCCTCATAACAGGGACCGGAATTAACTATTCAAATGGAGATAACAGACATCAACATCTACGGGGATTCACGAGTTAATCATTCAACGGATCACCTGGACAAGTACGGAATTTTAAAACCAAGACTCGAGCAATACTTCCAAGTATGCCATACAAGCATTGGAACAGATTCCGAATGTGACAATCTACAAAATTCCCGTAAAAGAAAATGCTTTAGCAGATGCGTTAGCCCATCTCGCAAAAGAATTTGCCTGTTTGCAAAATGAATCGATGGAAGTGTCGGCTCACGGACGTCGAGTCCTATCGAGCTCGACATAGACACAATACACAAATCGAAAAAGAAAAAGAATCCGATTACAGCGATGATGAAAAACACGAAGATTGGCGACGACCATTAATAGCACTACCCGCAAACAGGAAAACTACCGGACGATAGGTCGTTAGCCCATCGATCAAGAAAAGAACTCGTCCTACGCACTAATAAACAACACGTTATACGGAAGGTCTTTCGATCAAATGTGGCTATGGTGCCTAAGCGGGTCCGAGGCCCGTGAAATTGTTAAAGAGGTGCATTCAGGACTCTGTGGCGCTCACCAGTCGGGTCCGAAGGTGAAAATGAAAATTAAAAGACTAGGGTACTACTGGCCCTCGATGATGACCGACTGCATGAAAATCTCCAAGAGTTGTCACCAATGCCAAGTGAACGGAGTGGTTCTACACCAACCTCCAAATGTGTTACATCTGACAATTGCGTCGTGGCCATTTGAATGTCGAGGCACGGATATAGTGGGTCCGATGAACCGCCATCTTCAAAAGGACATCGCTTCATTCTTGCGAGCGACAGATTACTTTTCCGAGTGGGCAGGCGGCTCCACTTAGAGAAGTGAAAGCACACCACGTGCTACAGCTTTTCAAGAATCAAGTTGTCTACCGTTTCGAAGTGCCGCGCAGAATCATCTCAGATAATGGGTCAGCATTCAGAAGCACACAAATCAACAACTTTGTCAGGAGACACGGAATCAACTGACAATATTCAACAATTTACTATCCAAGAGCAAACGGCCTTGCTGAGGCTTTTAATAAAACTCTCGTTAAAATCTTAAAGAAAACCTTGGACGATAATAAGATAAATTGGCACGAGAAGTTATTAGAAGCCTTATGGCCTACTCGGACAACCTTCGTAACTCCTACTCAAGCTACACCTTACGTTCGGTGTATGGGTCCGAGACAGTGTTACCTTTAGAGGTCCAGCTTCCTTCACTCAGGATTGCGGTTACAAACAAAATCACGACAGAAGAGAATGCCAAATTACGACTAGAGGAATTAGAAAGCCTGGAAGGGAAAAGACTTGCAGCGCAGCAGAATTTAGAATTATACCAAGCTAAGATGGTTCAAGCCCATGACAGACTGGTCCGCCCAAGAACCTTCAAAGTTGGTGACTTAGTTCTCGTTCTCAAGAGACCTATTCTTGCACACCGCAAGATAGGAGGAAAATTTGAACCCACTCGGGAAGGACCGTTCGAGGTCGAAGCAAGTATACTCGGGAGGTTCCTACCAGCTAGTGAATTGCCGTGGAGAACGACATATGCTTCCGATCAACGGACGATACTTGAAAAAGTATTATGCTACCTGATGTTTTGAAGGAATGAATTCTTCATCCTTAGAAGCACGGACGAAGTAGTTACTTATGACTGGGTCCGAACCCAAAAATAATAAAATGTGCTAAAACAAATAAAATCATGATAATAAAGTTTTCCTTGTTTTCTTTTCCAAATCAAAATCTCTTTCCTGATCTTATCCCACTTCATTCCTGTTAAATTTAAAATATATATATATATATATATATATATATATATATAAATGTCTTTAATAAACATTTTCTTAATGTTCTTGTTCTTAGTACAGCCCTTGATCCTTTTCCTTGTCTTTTCGCAGGGAAATGTCGAACGGGCGGTTGGTCCGTAACTTTAGAAATGGCGTAAGCCTTGCACTCGATGAAAAGAGGGTGAAAGATGGAGCGATAATCGAGATCGACTCGGACTTCGCACCAGCGAGCCTACAGTACGAGGAAAGTGACCGGATCCCAGTTGACCGAGAGGAACTGCCCGGGCAGACAGTGATGAAAGTGGGTGGCCCAAGCCACCAATCCAGCAGCAAGAAAAGGAAAGCAAACCCTGAAGAAGACAAGAAAATCAAGTCCGTAGTCGCTACAGCAGAGGGCAAGCTTGTCAGCGCCGCGCCCACAGAGATTCAGGAAGTTCGAAGAGCTACTCTCACAGCAACGCAACGAAGAAATAAGAATCGCCGTATCCGTAAGATGTTAACCAAACTAGCCGCGGACCGGCGCGACGAGGCAGCTTACTACCGCGCACATACACTTCAAGGACGCCGACTCACTGTGCACGGAAGAAAGGAGGCCAGCTCCTAGGATAACGTAAGGGACCGGGGAAATCTCATGGAGATCGAAGAAAGAAGGCTACCACGCCACCGGATAGAACCACCGCAATGCACAACCTTGTTGCGAAGCACCCCGGAGGATGTCCCGACGGACATCATCCCCGAGGAGCAGAGGTATGCAGGAGAACGTGAAGGGATCGAGCCGTATATCCCACAATATGTCACTGTGCCCCGCCATTTGCAAATTATTCCGGAATACGAGCCGGAAAGAATGCGGAATGTCGAAAAGAAAACTTTTGAATACTTCGAGAGAATCGGAGGCGAAGGATCAATATACTAGAAGGCCTCGAGCTACATACGTACGTATTCTCGGAATATGAACAACAAAAAATCGTGGACTGTATCCGGGATTTGAAAAGAATGGGCCGAGTGGGCCGCCTAAGAGAAAACACCTACTCAGAACCCCGGAGATGGATGCCAGGGAAAGGTAGAATTACAATACAATGCGGATGTTGTTACAACTTCGCAGAAGACGAGATGGGGAACCCACTGTGGATACTCCGTCATGGCCAAGTGGATCCAATGCCATTAGTCATCAAGAGAATGGTAAAAAGATTGATAACATGGAGGGTATCGCCAGAGAAATCGCATACCCAACATCCGCATTATTAATATTTACAAGCAGGGTGATCGCATACCCTCGCACATAGATCACCACGACTTTGTCGACCTTTCGCACGCTCTCTTTCCCGAACGAGTGTAACATCATGTTCGGATCCGACCTCCGGATAGCAGGCCCGGGTGAGTTCCGAGGGCCGGTGAAGATACCATTACCGTAGGTTCCGTCATGATACTGAAGGGCAACGGAGCAGATGTCGCTAAACATTGCATACCAGGAGTACCAGTGAAGCGGATCTCAGTTACTTTCAGAAGGATGGACGACAGGAAGACACCTTACCACTTCCAGCCAGACCCGGAGCTAGAGAGCCTCCGGCCTTACGAGCTGTGAGTTGCATGGAAAATATTACACCTCCAACGTACATCCATACGGCATCCTTGCCAAGGATGGCTTGGAAGGTGATGTTATTGACCATGTACCCCACTATTCAGACATGGATTTTTGACAGATACTTTTTTGGATGGATCGACAAAGATCATACATAGTCTGTTTTGAGTCTACATGGATTGTATGAGATGTATTCCAGATCGAGTTGTATGATGTATCTTCGACATGATTTGAATGAAAGTGACCATGTCACATTTTTTGGCCTTCACCTCTTTTGTGCAAATTGACTGTGAAACGCCATTAAAGTTATATGAACTTCGAACAAAGAACAGAAAAGAAAAAAAAAAGAGAATAAACGAAAACTTTCCTTAAAAATCTAAATAAAAAAAATGATGAACACCAAATTCACATGGACATTAAATAAATAAGATAAATTTGAATCATTAAAAGACAAACAAAATGAACATAAATTTCAAATCAAATCTAAATCAAATTCAAATTCAATCTTTCCAGATCCCAAATCTCAATCAAATCTCAAATTCGATCTTTCCAGATCCTAAGTCTCAATCAGATTTCAAATTCAATCCTTCCAAATTTCAAATCAAATTTTAAATCAAATTTCGAATTCAATCCTTCCAAATCTCAAATCAAATCTCAATCAAAAATTCAAATTCAATCTCCCAAATCTGAAATCCAATCTGCTCTACCCTGTCCCTTGTCTGGGATGGAAGCGGTTGATTCCATTGAAGCGGATCGAATCTGATGGCGAGGGATTATATCCAATCCAACCCAGTGACTTCCGATCAACTCTTTTGAACGGGATATGTGACATCTACATATTCCCTCCTAATCTATTTCCTTCCATGAAAGTCTTTTACAACTTTCATGAAATTCTCGAAACACCAAAATTCCACACTTTTCAAATCAACACTACAAATCTTTGCAAAGTCAATGACTACATCAAATACAAACTTTTAGAGTTGAGGATTTTACATCCAAAACTGCATTGCTTTAGGATTCTTTCCCTATCGCAATGAAATACATCAAATTCAAACTTTTGGAGTTGAGAATTTTACATCCGAAACTGCATTGCCTTAGGAGCCTTTCCCTATCTCAATGAAATACATAAAATTCAAACTTTTGCGTTGAGGATTTTACATCCGAGACTGCATTGCTTTAGGATCATTTCCCTATCGCAATGAAATACATCAAATTCAAATTCTTGGGGTTAAGGATTTTACATCCGAAACTGCATTGCTTCAGGAGCCTTTCCCTATCGCAATGAAATACATCAAATTTAAACTTTTGGAGTTGAGGATTTTACATTCGAAACTGCATTGCTTTAGGATTCTTTCCCTATTGCAATGAAATACATCAACATCAAAATCAAACTTTTGGGGTTAAGGATTTTACATCCGAGACTGCATTGCTTGAGGATTGTTTCCCTATCGCAATGAAATACATCAAATTCAAACTTTTGGGTTGAGGATTTTACATCCGAGACCGCATCGCTTTAGGATCATTTCCCTATCGCAATGAAATACATCAAATTCAAATTCTTAGGGTTGAGGATTTTACATCCGAGACTGCATTGCTTCAGGAGCCTTTCCCTATCGCAATGAAATACATCAAATTCAAATTCTTGGGGTCAAGGATTTTACATCCGAGACTGCATTGCTTTGGGATTCTTTCCCTATCGCAATGAAATACATCAAATTCAAATTCTTGGGGTTGAGGATTTTACATCCGAGACTGCATTGCTTTGGGATTCTTTCCCTATCGCAATGAAATACATCAAAATCAAATTCTTGGGGTTGCGGATTTTATATCCGAGACCGCATCGCTTTAGGATTCTTTCCTTATCGCAATGAAATACATCAAAATCAAACTGTTGGGGTTGAGGATTTTAAATCCGAGACTGCATTGCTTTAGGATTCTTTCCTTATCGCAATGAAATACATCAAATACAAACTTTTGGGTTGAGGATTTTACATCCGAGACTGCATTGCTTTAGGATCATTTCCCTATCGTAATGAAATACATCAAATTCAAATTCTTGGGGTTGAGGATTTTACATCCGAAACTGCATTGCATCAGGAGCCTTTCCCTATCGCAATGAAATACATCAAATTCAAATTCTTGGGGTCAAGGATTTTACATCCGAGACTGCATTGCTTTGGGATTCTTTCCCTATCGCAAGGAAATACATCAAATTCAAATTCTTGGGGTTGAGGATTTTACATCCGAGACTGCATTGCTTTGGGATTCTTTCCCTATCGCAATGAAATACATCAAAATCAAACTGTTGGGGCCGAGGATTTTACATCCGAGACCGCATCGCTTTAGGATTCTTTCCCTATTGCGATGAAATACATCAAAATTCAAACTTTTTGAAGTTGAGGATTTTACATCCGATACTGCAATGCTTTAGGATCCTTTCCCTATCGCAATGAAATACATCAAAGTCAAATTCTTGAAGTTGAGGATTTTACATCCGAGGCTGCATTGCTTTAGGATTCTTTCCCTATCGCAATGAAATACATCAAAATCAAACTCTTGAGGTTAAGGATTTTACATCCAATACCGCATTACTCCGAGATCTCTCCTCATTGTAGTGGTTCAATCCAATCAATTCAATTTTCTTTTGAGGTCGAAGATGTTACTCGTTGACCTCATTTTCGATGAGGTCTTCTCTTCTTCTCTTTAGTGCTTAGGATCTAGCCTTAGGCTTTTCCTTTCGACTATATTAGAGGACTAGAATTGGGACCCACATTTTAGAAACTCAAACCACTTCTAAACTCCCTTCAAACTCCACAAACTTGACAATAGACCCCTAATCACTTAGAGGGTTGAAATCAAATGTGGAAGTTTAAAGGATGAGTTCCTATAGGACTCTTTGGCCTAAAGACTGCCCTGGGTGGCCTGGTCTGGTAAAGGGGTTGACTTACACATACACTACACTTATACTCTACACTTTCACACACCCATACCTAACTTGACCTCCTGACTCATATAAGTGATTCACATGGATGGTCCTTAACCCCTAAGCCCTTGGCTAAGAGGGTTAGGAACAACATAGTGAATGCCTCAAATGGGTCCCTTCATGGCTCATGTAGGCTTGATATGGCTTCATGGCTCAACAAAAATTATTTCACTCCACTTACATCCACCCAATCTTCAATTTCCCAAATCTTCAATTTTTGACCCCCGGGACCCTACACCCGCTTAGCCTACCCAAAACCCTTGAAATTACCCAAATTTTTCAAAATTTCCTAAATCACCCAAAATTCCTCAAAATTGATCTTAAACATTTCCACATTACCCAAATTGATCATCCATACCCAAAAATACCAAAAATCCCAAGAAAACCTCCCAATACCCTCCAAATACCCAAAATACCCCCTCGCCAAAAAATCCAAAAATTCAGAAAATTCCCAGAAAATTCCAGAAAATTCCAAATATTCCCAATTTCATTTTGTCCAACTACACCATGGGCCAATTTTGTCAATTTACCCTACTTTTGTCAAAACCCCCAATTGACCCATTTTAACCCAAAGTGAACCCAATGTCAAGCCAAACCTACCCAATTGACCCAAATTCTGGTCCAATTCAGTTCTAAACTTCAATTCAACATTCCCAACACCAATCTAGAACAAATCCAAGCCCAATTTGATTGACATTTGGATCCAATTTCACTTTTGGCCTTAAAGCCCAATTTGGACCCATGACCCAAACCTAACCCAAACTCACCCAATTCAACTCCAATTAACCCCAAACCTTTTCTAA
The DNA here is from genome assembly GCA_022702705.1 of Papilionanthe hookeriana x Papilionanthe teres. Classification (NCBI taxonomy): domain Eukaryota; kingdom Viridiplantae; phylum Streptophyta; class Magnoliopsida; order Asparagales; family Orchidaceae; genus Papilionanthe; species Papilionanthe hookeriana x Papilionanthe teres. The sequence goes on from JAKZJZ010000786.1 coordinate 9,436, forward strand.
ACCTTCCTTAACATTCACACAAATAAAACACTAACATGATTTGCCCAAAATTTAGGCCCAAACCCCACTCAAACGCAAGTTGACCCAAAGCTAAAAGGCCCAATTTTGACCTAAACTCAAACCTAACCCAAATGGGCCCAAACCCCAAAATCAAAGCCCAACCAAAGGTAAAACCTCTTTGAAACACTCCCATAAACATTTCTCAACATTGATTTTACATCAATTTCAACCCTAGCCCAACATTGGCCCAACTTGGCCCACTTGGACCTATATTGGCCCATTCACCAAAAGAGCCCAAATTCAACCCAATTCAAACCCAAATTACTCCCAATTTGCTTCAAGTCACTCATGATACATCCATGAGCTAAACCCAACAATTATTTAGCCCAACCTCTTTACAAAATTTTATCCCAAAATCCATTTTAAAATCCAAAAGCCCACTTTCCTAAACCTTCTTAAAAGCCCACCTAAAACCATTTCAAAAGGCCCAAAATCTACCCTAAAGCCCACATGACATCTCCATTTGCCATCCACTTAATTAAAGCCATTACCTAAGTCCTAAATTCATCATCAAATAATTCCAAATCAAGTTTCATACAAATTTCCATCAAATTACCAAAAATTCCTAAAATTCATTTTCATGAAATCGACCAAACTTTTTGCCAAGCCAAAGGTGAGCCATGCAAGCCATGGACAAGCCACATGAAGCCATGGAAGGCTTGACATGTGATCAAGCCATTAATGGCAAAAGGAGGGCCCCCTTTCCTAATCCTTCTTAAACCCTTTTTTACCTTAAGCATGTCACACACTAAACCATGCTTAGCCACCTCATCATGGATGGAGACCACACCATTCTCTCTGGCCGACCCAAGTGATCCTTTTCGCCCAAGACCAGGCCTTGGGTGGTGAACCTAGCCCAAAACCATGGGTTGACTCATTTGAACCCAAAATGGTCTTCCCCCCATTCCATTTCAATCCAAGCTCTTTACACATGGCATTTGCCAATCGCCTACACTAAACCCCAGCCCTGACCCACCTGAACAAGATGGTGACCAATGCCTCGCCTAGCCCACCACTGTGCCGCCGAAAACATCATGGCCGAGAGCTCACATGCGAGCCCAACTCGGAATTCTCACCTGCCGAGTCGCCCCATCCCCAGTGGCCATTGGAGCTGTTCTTCCCATGCCCAGAGCAGCTGATCCCAAGCCCTAACTCTCCCTGGGAGGCCCTCCACCCTCTCTTATTTAAACTCCACCCCTCACGGCCAAGAGAAGAGAGTTGCACAAACCTTGCCGAAACTCTGCTAAAATTGTTCCAAACCTTCTCCACCCTTAGAGCAGTTGATCCCCAGTATCAATTTGCCCTAATCCCCACCGACAAAACCTAATTTCTCAACCGAAATTCCACCAAAAACCAGGACACTTCTCCACAGTGAGCCAATCCCCAAATCGATTGGTTCTACACCTTCACCGGACCGAGGAAGGTGTCCACCAACAAAAGCCCCATCTCCGTGCCACCCAATTGCTCTAGCCTCCAAGCTTTGTGATCGGGCTTGGTCGAAATCACACCTAGACAATTCACTGCACCGGGAGACTTCATCCGGAGCTCACGGGATCCAATCGAAGGTGCAACAACTCTCGCATCGAAGCCACACTTCTCCGAGCAAAGGTATGAGCTAATTCTTCATCCCGAGCTTCGGAGATTCTCCATTTCAAATGCTTTAATTTCAATGCATGATAGCCATATAGATGTGTTCGTCTCTTCAAGACGAATCCATAGAGCATAAGAACATGAAAATCCATTGAGTATCGAGTGAGATATTAGGGATTTAGTGTGGACGGCTCTCGGGCGAGGACACTTGGGGACGATGAACGGATGCCGTTCATTTAATACACGCGCGGACGGACAGCCAGGATCGCGTCGGATCGAAGACGGAACGATACAGCGGGCCCCGGGAGCGCCGAGTCGGATGGCGGCGTCGAACGGGAGCGCGCCACGCGGCGTTTCGTAGCCGCCGAGGTCGACGCGGCGCCGCGTGGATAAATAGAAAATTAGGGTATTTTTTGATTTATTTAATTCCCTAAACTTCAAAAATTCATAACTTTGTGTAGATAAATCAGAAAAATAAAATAAAAATGCCCTCTTGCTCAGTGAATAGAGGAGAATAATGTGGAAAAGAAATCATTTAATTCCATCAAGTAATTTATTTTTTATGATTTATTTACTCTCTGCATACTTTTAATTCTCCATGCATGTATACAATTCACCATGACATGAGACCATAGTAGCTTTGAAGCCTCCGAATTTGGAAACATTCCCCGAATTTTCCAAAGTCGAGGCCTTCCCTATGAAGAGTTATTGATTTTTCAAATTCATGTTACTCGTTTTGAGTATTTTAATTCCAATAAATAAGCATGTTGTAAAATAAATTCTAGGAAAATTTGATGATGTTCCTTACGACTAGAGAACCCTAGGAAAAATAAGTTTGAGTTAGTTCATTTAAAACAACCCTAATCGGCTTAAACACCCAAAATGGATCTCTAATTAATTAGAGCTAACTATACATCAAATTGACTTCAAATCAATTCTCCACTCGACCTTTAGGCTCGGAGGAACCCACCATAAAAATTTGAAGTCAATTGGACTTGGTTAGCCCCACTAATTGGGTCGATTAAGCCACTTAGTCATTTTAAACTTAAAAAATTCATAACTTTCAAAATACCTTTCAAAAATTCACCAAATTGGTTTTAGAGCCTCTCCGATATTAGGGAATCTAAGAAAATTAAAATTTCAATTTTCTAAAAAGTTGATTTTGAATATTATTTTAATATTTTTAATAATTAAAAAATAATAAAAATCACAAAAATAATAAAATTCACCAAAATGTCAAATTTTGAGTTTTAATCACTTAGGAATAAACCCCATATTTTTCTTAGGTCTATTTAGTGAGATATTAAATTTTAAAGCTTTAAGGTAATTTTAAAATTAAAAAAATATATATTTTCTAGCTTTTTCATTAAAATAATTATAATAAATCATAGAAAAATCAGAAAATTGCAAAATTTGCTTCTCTGATTTCCTTGATATCAGAGAGATTTTTAAAAAATATAAAATTCATTTTTCAACATTTATTTTATTTTTAAATTAATTAACACTCCAAAACCTAAAATAATTATAATAAAAATAATATAATTCAAAAAATCACCAAAATTGGTCCAAGTGGTTCTCTGGTCATTAGGAATGTCCCCTAATTTTCTTAAGGACGTAAACTTTCCCTTGGTCATGTTATTAAATTTTCCTTGGAAATCTCTATTTTCTACCAAAAATAATTATATAAATAAATTAAATACGTAAAAATCACATTTTTCTCCTCTCATGTCTTTATCGACATATGAGTAAAGTCACATAAAAATTTCAAGTTCATTTGAATTCAATTTAGTGAGTTATGAAATTATTAAGCTTAAAGGGTAAAATGGTAATTAAAAATCTTAATCCTTAATTAAAACTTTAGGTTTAATAAAAAAATTAGCAAGTGCAATCTTTGATCCTAATCTGATTTGGATGATTGAAATTTAATTAATTAAAGGGTAGAAACCCATTAAGCAATTTAAAATAATTAAACCTTAATTAAATAATTAATTAAATTTGGAAGAATAATAAAATTGGAATTATTAAAATAGGGATATTATTAGGAAGAGATTTATTCTTTAATTTAAAAATCCCTAAATTAATTATCTCATTAATATTCAATTCTTAATTAAAATGATAACTCAAATTCAATATATTAAAAGACTTAATCATTAAACTAAAATTAAATTATTAAACTCTTTTAAAAAAAATTTCAATTAAATTAAAAATAAAATAAAATTAAATTAAGTAAATTAAATTGAATTAAATCAAATTAAATTAAATTAAAATTAAAAGTTGAATTAAATTAAAGATTAAATTAAATTAAATTAATTTAAATAAACAAATTAAATTAAATTAAATAACTTAAATTAAATTAAATTAAATTAAATTAAATCAAATCAAATTAAATTAAAATTAAATCAAATCAAATTAATTTAATTTAACATCAAATCAAACTAAATTGAATCAAATTGAATTAATTTAAATTAAAGATTAAATTAAAATTAAATTAAATTAAATTGAATTAAATAACATCACCTAAAACAGAAAGAAAATAAATATAAAGCAACTTGAACACTATTCCAAATTTAAACCCATTAATGTAAATTAAACTAAATTACAAACCATTTGAATACCAATTTACCCTCAAAAGCTTTAGTTATTATAACTCCTAAACAGAACATTAAATGAAATGTTACTTCACTTATAGGACATTCAAATGTCCTAGTTCACTGAGTAAGATAACAACAAAACTTGAATTCTCGGACGATTAATTCATTTGTATAATTAAACCCATTTGGACTAAAAACAATCCTAGAAATATTGAAAAGATGTTTAAGATTATTCTTAAGCACTTCCTCAATATGATAGGACATTTATAAGAAACAATTGGACTTAATTGTTCTTTGATGAATAAAATCGTCCTCAAACCAAAACACAAGAACCTAGACGTCATAGGAAATGACTAGCTATAGGATTAGGAATTTGGTAGAAAACCATAACCCTTCCCTTAGCTTTACCTAGGAACTTGCTTAAATATTCTAATTGTGTTTTAAGTGCAGCTTGGGATGACGGGAAGACCCTCCAGGTACGCTTTTATTTTATTGCAATTTACATTATTGCAATTTATTTAATCGCATTGCACTTACTTTTCTTGCATGATAAACAACTGTTGCATGAAAACCCACACCTTTAGGATAGCCCCTAAAACTGAAACCAAAACTAAGTTAAAAGTCATTGCAAGATAAAATTCACCGTCACAACATTTCAAAATATAAAACAACTCAAAATTTAATCACAAACAGAACACAAAACTACAATTACAACTAAATTAAAACGTCCTGTTGGATGATCGGGAATACCTCGGATGATGTAACCTACGTGTTGCTAACGGGATTTCCCACGGTCTAAATGAAAGTGTGGAACTCATTCAGCTGAGTTTAGCAAATTCATCTGGACTAAGTGAATCCGATAAAATAATGATGCTGGAAGGATGGAACCGTGGGATCTTAACCGGTGTCGTTATAATCAACTTTAAGATTTGTTTTAATTAAAACATAAAAAACACTTGGAAATTAAGATTTTCTCTAAACCAAAACACTTTTCTCATCCCCTGATTTATGATTTCTAAAACTAAACCTCTGCAACAACAAGGAACTTGGAGCATGGTGGGCAGCACGGCCATCGTCATCAGCAAAACCTGAATCTACTTCAGCAAAACTTTCTTAGAATTAAATAACCAAGCCAAAGGACTTCGAGGTAGTTTGCCTAGTGCAACATAAATCCTCAACTCTTCGTTAGGTATTTGCACTGCAAATAAAGCCCTAACCGGTTTTAGGATTCCGAGGTAGTCGTCCGATACGACATAAACCCTCACATCTTCGAGGCTATTTGTATGATTCTATCATATAAATATAAGTCCTAATTAATTAAAATCGACAAGATCAAAACATTTAAACAAACATTAGGACTTTCCTAAATCCAAGCCAAACAATAGGATAGTCGGGAGATTACCGAAGTTCACTTCGAATCTGTAATTTCTCCTACTTTTCTTCCTTTGAATTCCCAAAATAAAATGTTCCAAATTTGATCCATTCCCTATTGAAATTCCAAACTTCAATCCTTTGAAACTTAAACTTTGAAATTCTCGAGAGCGAATTATTGATTATTATCGAGAGTTTTCTTAGGTGATTCCCGTCACTTAAGATGTAATTAACTATAGGGGCTTACCCTTATAGTGGAATTTTAAAGAACCCGAGTAATATAAACCCCGCTTAATTCATTTATATTAAGCGGGGAATTTGTCGGCTTATAAAATTGGTTCGCAGACCAAACGGATGTCACAAACCTTCTAGTTTATTTAATCGAGCCCCACCGTCGATGCGTGTGTCTATCCTTAGGGATAGATACACGGTTCGTGGTGCGGTGCTCGTTTATATAAACTATTTGGGATGTGAGATCGGTTTAATCTCATATCTTAAAACCTTCAAATTTAAAATTATTTTCAAAATCAAATACTACTTTTCAAAATTATTTATTTAAATTAAATTAAAAATTCGCCGACAACTTCTGTTAGGCGACCCCTTTACAAAATAAAACACACAACCTAAAAAATAAGCCGTACAATTTCTGGCGACTCCGCTGGGGAACAATTCCTCTCTCCATTATAATCGGATAATTCTGCTTTCAAAAATCGATAGTGTATCCATGTCCCTTGTGGATCAAACTACCCTTCTTTCCGTTGGAATACTATGTTCATTTCTACCTTGAACAAGTATAGCCAACATTCTCTCGAATTTAGGAGCCACTATTTAGACACCCCTAAACAGAGAGGTTCCGAGATCCTTCTACCTCATTTCTGAGGTGGGGTGGACCCCCAATAGGTGTTAGTTTAGGAATGAGTCTTCGAGTCGAGAAGTCTTGCATAAGACTTTCTTTTCCTTTCCAATTCCGATTCGGATTCCTTACCTTCTCTACATCTTTGAACATTCCGTTCTAAATAAACGAACCCTCTAATAAGTGATTCTTTTAACAAATGATTCCTTCTTATAAATACATGAACAAGAATGTGTTCGGACTCTTTTCAATTCCTTTCTTTTCGTCCTAAAGAAAAGAAGCATAACTCGGGACCGACAACCGAATCTACCCCGCAGAAATGGAAGCCCCGAAACCGATTTTCTCCTTCACCAATGGATCGGACTTCGCCGTCTATAAGGATGAGCTCGCCCGACAATGGGATCATCCGATTCGGACAAGGATTCGAAAACACGAATGTCAAGGTCACCGACGTCTCCCTCTTTGCACCGACGAACAAGGTATCCGAAGCCGAGGAGCCGCCGCTCGAGTTCAACCTTAGGTCGACCCAAGAGTTTCCCCCCGCAAAGGATCCCGACTAGGAGGAGTACCGCCGTCCGCGGAGGACCGTTCTTACTACCCCCACCTGGTCTAGTTATTTCCGCACCTACCCCGACTTCCGCCAAATCAAAGGGGAAAGAAATCCAAAACTATGGTAAACCCGTTACCGTGGAGGGTACGGATCTTCTCGTAAGACCTTCGTTTTCGAAATCGGGTCCAGCTCAAAGATTCCGCCACCGACAAGGACCCAAAGAAGAAACAAGTAGAAGGATCGCCGGAGAAGCCGTAGCCGCCGAAATCGCTTTCCTAGAGGAAATTCCGTAGCCGCCGAATATACACCGCTACCGGAATATACACCGCCGCCGAATATACACCGCCGCTCGAATACATACCACTTTTGGGAGGAAGCAGGTTCCATCCCCTCTCCGCCGCAGAAGATGAAGAAAATGTTCACAAGATTGCTGCCACATTACCTCGGCCCGCATATTACAACGATAGCCGCGAGAAAAGAACTAGAACTACGCCGTTTGCTCGACCGCAAACTTTGGTAGAAAAATTAGCAAAGAAGGAAAAGCGCCCGTATCGGAGATTCTACGAAGGATAGGGCGGGTGCCGATCAAATCCCGTCTTGGGCCCCGAGTAGAACCCGCCGTCATGACGTAAAAGCCAAGCAAAAGAATGAAGGCTAGTCCACCCGTTGTTGTCTCGGGATTACGGATTAGGGAGGATACCACCTTCCAAGCATTTGGGCCGACGGACCATCCGGTTCTGGACCTTCCGCCGCTAGAAGGATGGTATGGCGTCCCACTACTGGGCGATCGAGATCGAAACGAGCAGCCCGAGAAAGAAAGTCTCGCCGAGAGGCTTGAAGCGAAGAAAGTGCTACTCGCAATAAAGGGGACCCGTGAAAAGGGGACCCGGCAGCCTATCGCACGACAACCGCAAAGACACACAGAAAGCCCCGCTAGAAGATGCCATGGAAAAGTTGAGAACCGATATCCGACGGTTGGCAAAAGAAAGAGAAGAAAAGTTCGGAGATGAGATTGATTCATCGGAATTCATGGACGACGAATATGCAGAAATCAATATGGTTGAGACACGAGCTTCATCAGCTTCGCAAGGTGCTCCTGCAAGTTGCAGAAGAGAGGAGCCGGAACCGATGAGAAGGCGGCTTCGGGAAAAGACGACACGATCGCTCAAATAGCGAAAAGGATGGAAGAGATGGCCGTAGCTCTGGCCACTCTCCAGAGTCAAGTGCAACCACAAAGAGAGACACCCCCAGAGGTCATTCACATTGTAGACGGAGGAAAGGAGATTACATCCGTCAATGGGGATGATCAGCTGAAAAAGGATACAACACAAAGTATGATCCCCGAAAAGGATATCAAGAACTCTGGTGGAACAAGCGAGTGAGAGAAGCCTTAGCACAATCGAAGAACGGGACATCCATTCGGATGGGTAGACCTTACCCGGAAGAATTCGACACCGTCCAATACCCGAAAGGCTTCGTACCACCTCCGTTCAAGACCTTCGACGGAACCGGAACCCCCGACGAGCATGTTGCACACTTTCGTGCCGGTTGTTGCAATGCCGGCGGGAGCGATGCATTGCTCTTCCGACAGTTCGTCGGCGATCCGTCGAGAATCGCCTTCGACCGGTATGCGTAAGTACAAATGGTTCGGTGAAGACATTCTCGGAACTAGAGAACCTCTTCATCGAGCGATTTGTCGGAGCTCGAGCACCACATCACTATAGGTGATTTAGTGGTAGAGAAACAAAGGCCGAATGAAACTTTGGTGGATTACATACTTCGATGGAGGAACTTAAGCATGAAGTGTGAACCACAACTACAAGAACAACATTCAGTCGGCATCTTGCTTAAAAGCATTCACGGCCCTATAACACTTCTCCTCAAAGGATTCACTATTAAGACTTTCGAGAAGTTGTTAAGCAAGGCCGGAAGCTTGCAAGAAGAGGCGAAGCAATTAAGTTTCGCCGACAAGACGGACAAGCAGAAGCCGGTAAAGACCTTCGAAAAGAAATGCGGGATCGTTGCGAGCAGTTGACAAAGGCAAGCAACCGATGCAAATACCACCGTAACGGTCGCAACAACCACAACGGAATTACCGAGCAACCCCGGTCCAGCTATCGGTCGTCTCCGCGAGATGAACAACCGTCTCGTCCGCAACGTACATTAAGGGAACTTCCGAGCAGAGAATATCCGTTCAAGAATGAAGCAAGATCGAAAATGTTCCGTAGTCCGATGAAGACTCCGGATTTCCAAGTCGCCGAGCCTAAAAGACCGAGAGGAAGTCAACAAGAAAGGTGATCCCAACTTTTGCCCCTACCACCGGATGCTTGGGCACAAGATGAAGATTGCATTACCTTTAAAAGTTGGCTCAACGACAACCTTCGGAAAGGGAATTTAACAATCCCAAAAGAGTACATGAAGGAACCCCAGAAAGGAGGTTCCGTCAATGTTATCTCAACTGATCCCGTCATTCCGATAGATCCCTATGCAACTGACGATGGATGGACCACCGCCTGGACAAGGTCCTCGAAGAAGATTTTAGACGACGATCCGAACCGCCTCGGTGCGAGCTTCAATTCGAGTTCGAGACCCGTTAAGCCGTACTATCACTTGGGATAGAAGAACCACCTCAACGAGGAGGCGATTGAAGAGAAGAAGAAAATCGACGAAGAAGAGAGGACCGAGACGCCTAAGGCTAGACTAGAAGCCGCTTATCCTAGGATAGTTGTTTCCGATTCGGGGAGAAATCCCTCGAACCTCCGATTTTGTATGATTATCTACTCACTTCGGTGGGATCATATAATGATAAGGGTGATGGTGTTGGCTACGTTTTGACTGTTTCTAACGATCACGTAACTGGCAACAATCCGGACATCGATTTTGATACCAACGACAATTCTCAAATCATACACGATCTCGACGATCAAAATAACGAAGAAGACATCCGTCAAGGAGGCTACGAGAGTTCAACAAGCAACGGATCTATCTCGCGAGTTTCGAGGAGCTCCGATCACGATAGAGTTAGAGCCTTCGGATTCCGAAGATAATCCGGAAGAGCTCGTCATTCCGATTCGGGAGGAGACACCGGCAAACTCAACACTAAATTCGAAGAAATTACGAAGTCAACTTAAGAAGTGGAAGAGTTCTACCTCCAAGAATGGGTCCGAAAGACAAAGGAAAGCGTGTGGTTGTTCAAGAACAACCAACCCCGACAGAAGAAATACCCATTCGAGAAGAAGCCGAGACGCATGAAAATAAAGTGGACTACAACGTACTAGCCCATCTTAGGAAACTACCAGCCAAACTGAGCATTTACGATGCTCTCATCTTATCAAGGGAGATGAGAGAAGCTCTGATCAAAGCCTTACTTGATCCAGAAATTTGCTTAGCTCAAATGGCCGGAGATTCCTTAGATGTGGTTTGTTCGTTAAAGGAACAGCGAGGTGTTACCTTCACGGACAAAGACCTACTACTTGGGACAGCAGATCACAACCGACCATTGTACATTTTAGTTACAATTGGGAAGTTTACGCTCTCCAGAGTATTAGTGGATCCAGGAGCATCAATCAATATAATGAGTCTTCGAACACTAGCATATTTGGAAATTGATGCCCGTGAGCTCGAAGCCGACAAAATGTTATTAAGAGGATTCAACCGTAAAGGAGAAAGAGCCCTCGGATCAATAACACTACTAATGAAGACCGGTGACTTAGCAAAGACAACCGCAAAATTTCACATAATTGATTCTGAAACGTCGTTCAACGCTCTACTGGGTCGACCATGGATACATGAAAATAGGATGGTACCATCATCCCTACATCAGTGCATCAAATACTATGATGGAGGGGAACAGTGCATCAAGGGTGACTTACAACCATTCTCCATACATGAAATTGGAATCCATGAAGATGCAGCTTATTATGCACCTCCAAAGAAAACAATCTTCTCCAGAGATACCGTAATAAATGAAGCAAAGAAAGTTCAGGACAACGAAGAACCTGAAGTTCTAGTCCAACAGTCACTCACCACTCCCTTACGGCGAGATGGTGAAGGTTTCTCCACAACATGCATCCGAGGTCGAGGCCGGGGACGAGGCCGTGGTAGAGACGTTAGGACAGTTGGACAGAGGAAACCAGCCATCAATGTTGATTGGGAAGATAGTTCTGAAGAAGAAAAAGAAATCAAACAAGAAGCGACGATAATAAGTCGAAGAAGCCGCAATTCAAGATCTCTCTCGAAGATGAGAAGAACGAAGAATACAAATCAATGTACGAAAAGATTAATCACTACGTACATACTATGACCCTAACCCCGATCCATTCTAACAAGATCGAGGGTATGGTGGTCAAAGAGGTACGTAACGACGGTGCAAGGCCAATCAAGTTCTACCGTGGTGCTTCTACCTCCAAAACTGAAAATAATGTACAATTTGAAGATGTCACTTCATCAGAATTAATGGAATTACCTTTTGAGTGGTACTCTCCCCGTGTTCAAAATTTAATTCAACGTGGTTTCTTACCTCGACAATGGACAAAAGGCCAATCACAACATTTTGAAAAATTATGGAATAACTCCGGTCGTCCACCCAATTCAAAGTATGGACTCGGATTCGGCACGAGAGGATCAGTTGACGATACTGAATTTTGCTTGGTTGTCACTTGCGAATCCAATGAAAACTGCATGGAAACTACAGACGAACTCGAAGATTTACAAATTGGAGACGCTCCACCAGAATTTGAAGAAGAAATTAAATCTACAATAGATGAGTTGACGGAAGTTAACTTAGGTACTAGCGAAGAGCCTAGACCTACCATTGTTAGCTCCTTACTCAACAAAGAAGACTCCGAAGAAATAATCAAATTATTAATGTAATTTAAAGACTGTTTTGCTTGGAACTACGATGAAATGCCAGGATTAGCTCCAGAGGTTGCAGTCCATAAGCTAGGAGTGGATCCTACTTCTGTCCCAGTCAGACAAGGTCCCAAAAGAATGCGTCTAGAAATCGAACAACAAGGCATAGCCGAAGTTAAAAAGCTAATAGACTCCGCATTTGTCCGTGAAGAACAATACCCGACTTGGTTAGCCAATGTGGTCCCGATCGAAAGAAGAATGGTCGGATCGGAATTTGTGTGGATTTCGGAGATTTAAACAAGGCATGTCCGAAAGATGAATTCCCTCTACCGATCCCGTAATTAATGATCGACATTGCTTCAACACATGAGATATTCTCATTCATGGATGGATCTTCGTGATACAACCGGATGAAAATGGCTCCGGAAGATGAAAAGCTTACAAGCATTCGAACGCCGATCGGAGTATTTTGCTACACAGTGATGCCATTCGGACTAAAAAATGCAGGAGCAACCTCCCAGAGAGCAATGACAAGAATTTTTGATGATCTCATCCACAATCAAGTCGAATGCTACGTGGACGATGTGGTCATCAAAAGCAAAGTAAAGGAAAACCACTTCGTATGATTCGAGAATTATTTTTGAATGATTAAGACAATTTAACCTTAAGATGAATCCCTTAAAATGCGCCTTCGGCGTCACCTCCGGAAATTCTTAGGATTTTTCGTCCGACATCGTGGAATTGAAATCGACCCGGAAAAGATTAAAGCTATCTTAGAAATGCCGCCTCCCAAAACCTTAAAATAACTACGATCTTTTCAAGGGAAGCCGGCATATCTTCGACGCTTTATCTCAAACTTGTCGTGTAGGTGTCGACCTTTCTCGGCACTAGTTAAAAAGGACGCCAAATTTATTTGGGAAGAGAAATGCCGGAAGGCCTTCGAGGACATTAAACAATATTTAATGACACCTCCTGTCTTAGCAGCCCCGAGCCTCGTGTAGACCGCCGATACTTTACACCGCAGCTTTAGACGACTCTCTCGGAGCCCCGTTGGCCTGTGTCAATGATGAGGGTAAAGAAAATGCTCTTTACTACTTAAGCCGTCGTTTACTTCCGACGGAAGTAAGGTATCCCGCAATTGAAAAGCATTGTTTGGCCCCGATCTTCGCCGCTCAAAAGCTCGGGCACTACATGCTTTCTCATAAGGTCAACTCGATCTCAAAGTTTAATCCATCGCAATACTCGATGACTCGTCCAACACTTTCCGACGGACTTGCCGTATGGTCAATGATATTATTGCAATTCGATATAACTTTCGTGCCTCCGCGTGCCGTAAAGGGACAAGTCTTAGCAGACTTCCGCAAAGACACCCTTCGTCGGCCGAATCTCCTCTCAATGACGATTTGCCGGATGAACAAATAATGAATCTAGAAGACCCTGATGATCGACATTGGGAATTGTATTTCGACGGAGCATCTTCAGCACACAAAGACGAAGAATCGCAAGTGATAGTGCCCGGTAAGGCAGGAATCGGGCTAATTTTTATAACACCGGAGCGAGGGATGTTAAGATACTCCTACCACTCGACGAACCGTGTACAAACAACGAAGCAGAATACGAAGCCCTCATAACGGGACTGGAATTAACCATTCAGATGGGGATAACATACATCAACATCTACGGGGATTCGCAGTTGATCATTCAATAGATCGCCGGACAGTACAGAATTTTAAAACCAAGACTCGAGCAATACTTCCAGTATGTCATGCAGCTGTTGGAACAAATTCCGAATGTGACAATCTACAAAATTCCCAGAAAAGAAAATGCTTTAGCCCGTCTCGCAAAAGAATTTGCTCGTTTGCAAGATGAATCGATGGAAGTGTCGGCTCACGGACGTCGAGTCCTATCACAGCTCGACATAGACACAATTCACAAATCGAAAAAGAAAAAGAATCGGTTCCAAGCAGTGACGGAAAACACGGAAGATCGGCGACAGCCATCGATGAACTACCCGCAAACAGAAAGCTACCGGACGATAGGTCGCTAGCCCATCGGATCAAGAAAAGAACTCGTCTTACGCATTAATAAACAACACATTGTACGAAGGTCTTTTGATCAAATGTGGCTAAGATGCCTAAGCGGGTCCGAGGCCCGTGAAATTGTTAAAGAGGTGCATTCGGACTCGTGGCGCTCACCGATCGGTCCGAAGATGAAAATGAAAATTAAAAGACTAGGGTACTACCGGCCCTCGATAATGACCTACCGCATGAAAATCGCCAAGAGCCGTCACCAATGCCAAGTGCACGGAGTGGTTCTACACCAACCTTCAAATGTGCCGCACCCGACAATCGCGTCGTGGCCATTCGAATGTTGGGGCACGGATATAGTGGGTCCAATAGAACCACCATCTTCAAAAGGACATCGCTTCATTCTTGCGGCTACAGATTACTTTTCCAAGTGGGCAGAGGCAGCTCCACTTAGAGAAGTGAAAGCACACCACGTGCTACGCTTTTCAAGAACCAAGTTGTCTACCGTTTCGGAGTGCCGCGCGAATCATCTCGGATAATGGGTCGACATTCGAAGCACCCAAATTAACAATTTTGTCGGGAGATACGGAATCGACCGGCGATACTCAACAATTTACTACCCAAGAGCAAACGGCCTCGCTGAGGCTTTTAATAAAACTCTCGTTCAAATCTTAAAGAAAACCTTGGACCATAATAAGAGAAATTGGCACGAGAAGTTGTTAGAAGCCTTATGGGCCTACCGGACAACCTTCGTAACTCCTACTCAAGCTACACCTTACGCTCTGGTGTATGGGTCCGAGGCAGTGTTACCTTTAGAGGTTCAGCTTCCTTCACTCAGAATTGCGGTTGCAAATAAAATCACGACAGAAGAGAACGCCAAATTACGACTAGAAGAATTAGAAAGCCTGGAAGGGAAAAGACTTGCAGCGCAACGTAATTTAGAACTATACCAAGCTAAGATGGTTCAAGCCCATGACAAACCGGGTCCGCCCAAGAACCTTCAAAGTTGGTGACTTAGTTCTTGTTCTCAAGAGACCTATTCTCGCACATCGCAAGATAGGAGGAAAATTCGAACCCACTTGGGAAGGACCGTTTCGTGGTCGAAGCAAGATACTCGGGAGGTTCCTACCAGCCTAGTGAATTGCCGTGGAGAACGACATATGCTTCCGATCAACGGACGATACTTGAAAAGTATTACGCTACTTGATGTTTCGAAGGAATGAATTCTTCATCCCTAAGAAACACGGGTGGAGTAATTACTTATGATTGGGTCCGAACCCAAAAAAATAATAAAATGTGCTAAAATAAATAAAATCATGATAATTAAGTTTTCCTTGTTTTCTTTTCCAAATCAAAATCTCTTCCCTGATCTTATCCTACTTCATTCCAGTTAAATTTGAAAAATACAAAAAATAATATAATAAAAAGAAAGTCTTTAATAAACATTTTCTTAATGTTCTTGTTCTTAGTACAGCCCCTGATCCTTTTCCTTGTCTTTTCGCAGGGAAATGTCGAATGGGCGGTTGGTCCTGAACTTTAAGAATGGCGTAAGCCTCGCACTCGATGAAAAGAGAGTGAAAGATGGAGCGATAATCGAGATCGACTCGGATTTTGCACCAGCGAGCCTACAAGTACGAGGAAAGTGACCGGGTCCCGGCTGACCGAGAAGAACCGCCCGGCGGACAAGTGATGAAAGTGGGTGGCCCAAGCCACCAATCCAACGAAGCAAGAAAAGAAAGGCAAATACTGAAGAAGACAAGAAAATGAAGTCTGTAGTCGCTACAGCAGAAGGCAGGCTTGTCAGCTTCGCGCCTACAGAGATTCAAGAAGTGCGGAGAGCTACTCTCACAGCAACGCGACGAAGAAATAAGAATCGCCGTATCTCTAAGATGTTAACAAAACTAGCTGCGGACCAGCACGACGAGACGACTGCTAATGCCGATACATACACTTCGAGGATGTCTGGTTCACCGAGAACTCGAAGAAAGGAGGCCAGCTCCAGGATAACGAAAAGAACCGTGGAAATCTCACAAAGACCAGAAGAAAGAAGGCTACCACGCCACCGGATAGAACCACCAGTGATGCATGACCTTGTTGCAGAAGCAACCCCGGGGGATGTCCCGACAGGCATCATCCCTGAGGAGCCAAGGTATGCAGGAGAACGCGAAGGGATTGAACCGTATATCCCACAATATGTCAAAGGCCTCGCCATCTCAGCATCATTCCGAATACGAACCGGAGAGAATGCGTAATGTTGAAAAGAAAACCTTCGAATACTTCGAGAGAATTAAAGGTAGAAGAATCAATATACTAGAGGGCCTCGAGCCGCATATAGTACGTATTCTCGCAGTATGAACAACAACAAATCGTGGATTGCATCCGGATTTGAAGAGAATGGGCCGAGCGAGCCGCCTAAGGGAAAATACCTACTCGTAACCCCGGAGATGGATGCCGTGGAAGGGAAGAATCACAATACAATGCGGATGTCGCTACAACTTCGTCGAAGACAGAAGGGAAACCCACCGGAATACTCCGTCATGGGCAAGTAGATCCGATGCCATTAGTCATCAAGAGAATGGTAAAGAGATTGATAACATGGAGGGTACTCGCCAGCAGATTGCATACCCAATAGCCGCATTATCAACATCTACAAACAGGGTGACCGCATACCCCCACACATAGATCACCACGACTTTGTTAGACCTTTCGCACAGCTGTCTTTCCCGAGCGAGTGTAACATCATGTTCGGATCCGACCTCCGGATAGCAGGCCCGGGTGAGTTCCGAGGGCCGATGAAGATACCTTTACCGGTAGGTTCCGTCATGATACCGAAGGGCAACGGGGCGGATATCGCTAAGCATTGCATACCAAGAGTACCGATGAAGCGGATCTTCGTTACTTTCGAGAGAATGGATGACATGAAGACACCTTACCATTTCCAGCCGTACCCGTAGCTAGAGAACCTCCGCCTTACGAGCCGTGAGTTACATGGGAGATATCACACCTCCAACGTACATCCAACCGGCATCCTTGCCGAGGATGGCTTGGAAGGTGATGTTATTAACCATGTACCCCACTATTCGTACATGGATTTTTGACGGATGCTTCTTTGGATGGACCAACAAAGATCATACATAGTCCGTTTCGAGTCTACATGGATTGTATGAGATGTATTCCGCATCGAGTTGTATGATGTATCTTCAACATGATTGGAATGAAAGTGACCGTGTCACATTTTTGGCCTTCACCTCTTTTGTGCAAATTGATCGGGAAACGCCATTAAAGTCAAATGAACTTCGAACAAAGAACGAAAAGAAATAAAAAAAAGAATAAAAGAAAACTTTCCTTAAAAATCTTAAAAAATGACGAACACCAAATTCACATGAACATTAAATAAACGATAAAATAAAATTTGAATCATTAGAAGATAAACAAAATCAACATAAATGTTAAATCAAATCTCAAATCAAATTCTCAATCAAATTCCAAATCCACTCTCGATCAAATTTCAAATTTGATCTTTTCAAATCTCAAATCAAATTCTCAATCAAATTTCAAATCCAATCTCGATCAAATTTCAAATTTTATCTTCCAAATTTCAAATCAAATCTTGAATCAAATCTCAACTGAGTTCAAACTCATCTTTCCAGATCTCAAATATCAATCAAATTCAAATTCAATTTCTTCCAGATCTCAAATCAAATCTCAATCAAATTCAATTTTTTGGGTCGAGGATTTTACATCCAAGACTGCACTGCTTTAGGATTCTTTCCTTATTGCACTGAAATACATCAAAATCAAATTTTTGGGTCGAGGATTTTAAATCCAAGACTGCACTGCTTTAGGATTCTTTCCTATTGCACCGAAATACATCAAATTCAAACTTTTGGGTCGAGGATTTTACATCCAAGACTCGCACCGCTTTAGGATTCTTTCCTATTGCACCGAAATACATCAAATTCAAACTTTTGGGTCGAGGATTTTACATCCAAGATCGCACTCGCTTTAGGATTCTTTCCCTATTGCACCGAAATACATCAAATTCAAATTTTTGGGTCGAGGATTTTACATCCAAGACTACATCGCTTTAGGATTCTTTCCCTATCGCACCGAAATACATCAAATTCAAATTTTTGGGTCGAGGATTTTACATCCAAGACCGCACTCGCTTTAGGATTCTTTCCCTATCGCACCGAAATACATCAAATTCAAATTTTTGGGTCAAGGATTTTACATCCAAGACCGCACCGCTTTAGGATTCTTTCCCTATTGCACCTGAAATACATCAAAATCAAATTTTTGGGTCTAGGATTTTACATCCAAGACTCGCATCGCTTTAGGATTCTTTCCCTATCGCACCGAAATACATCAAATTCAAATTTTTAGGTCGAGGATTTTACATCCAAGACTACACTGCTTTAGGATTCTTTCCCTATTGCACTGAAATACATCAAAATCAAATTTTTGGGTCGAGGATTTTACATCCAAGACTGCACTGCTTTAGGAGTCTTTCCCTATCGCACCGAAATACATCAAAATCAAACTTTTGGGTCGAGGATTTTACATCCGAGACTGCATTGCTTTAGGGTTTTTTCCCTATTACGATGAAATACATCAAAATTAAACTCTTGAGGTTAAGGATTTTACATCCAATACCACATTGCTCTGAGATCTCTCCTCATTGCAATGATGCAATCTGATCAATTCAATCTTCTTTTGGGGTTGAAGATGTCACATATAAAAACTCAAAATTCCAATTTTCATTTCAAATCAAATCCTTTAAATTAATTTTGACAAACTTCAATCTAAATTGAAACTCCAAATTGAAATCTAAGCTCTCACATCAAAACTTAAATTGAAACAAAATAAAATTTAAATCGAAATTCCCCGCATCATGTGATTTGGGATTCACCTCCTTTTCCTTTCCCAGCGAGAGTTCAGGAATCTCCGGTTTCAGAGATATACTTGCTACTCCCCAGCGGAAACTCTACTACTTCGTCCTAAGTTCGTCACTTGGACATCTGTGTTGGTTTTGTCGATCGCTTCGATCAACGCCAATACGCGCGGTGTGGTCCGTCAGCTCACCACACCTATTGGGGGTCCATTTTTTGACCTCATTTTTGATGAGGTCTTCTCTTCTTCTCTTTAGTGCTTAGGATCTAGCCTTAGGCTTTTCCTTCGACTATCTTAGAGGACTAGAATTGGGACCCACCTTTTAGAAACTCAAACCACTTCTAAACTCCCTTCAAACTCCACAAACTCGACTATAGACCCCTAATCACCTAGAGGGTCGAAATCAAATGTGGAAGTTTAAAGGATGAGTTCCTATAGGACTCTTTCGGCCTTAAGACCGCCTCGGGTGGCCCGGTCTGGTAAAGGGGTTGACTTACACATACACTACACTTATACACTACTCTTTCACACACCCATACCTAACTTAACCTCCTGACTCATATAGGTGATTCACATGGATGGTCCTTAACCCCTAAGCCCTTGGCTAAGAGGGTTAGGAACAACATAGTGAATGCCTCAAATGGGTCCCTTCATGGCTCATGTAGGCTTGATATGGCTTCATGGCTCAACCAAAATTATTTCACTCCACTTACATCCACCCAATCTTCAATTTCCCAAATCTTCAATTTTTGACCCCCGGGACCCTACACCCGCTTAACCTACCCAAAACCCTTGAAATTACCCAAATTTTTCAAAATTTTCTAAATCACCCAAAATTCCTCAAAATTGATCTTAAACATTTTCACATTACCCAAATTGATCATCCATACCCAAAAATACCAAAAATCCCAATAAAACCTCCCAATACCCTCCAAATACCCAAAATACCCCCCTTGGCCAAAAAATCCAAAAATTCAGAAAATTCCCAGAAAATTCCAGAAAATCCCAAATATTCCCAATTTCATTTTTTCCAACTACACCATGGGCCAATTTTGTCAATTTACCCTACTTTTGTCAAAACCCCCAATTTGACCCATTTTAACCCAAAGTGAACCCAATGTCAAGCCAAACCTACCCAATTGACCCAAATTCTGGTCCAATTCAGTTCTAAACTTCAATTCAACATTCCCAACACCAATCTAGACCAAATCCAAGCCCAATTTGATTGACATTTGGATCCAATTTCACTTTTGGCCTTAAAGCCCAATTTGGACCCATGACCCAAACCTAACCCAAACTCACCCAATTCAACTCCAATTAACCCCAAACCTTTTCTAAACCTTCCTTAACATTCCCACAAATAAAACGCTAACATGATTTGCCCAAAATTTAGGCCCAAACCCCACTCAAACTCAACCCAAATCTAAAAGGCCCAATTTTGACCTAAACTCAAACCTAACCCAAATGGGCCCAAACCCCAAAATCAAAGCCCAACCAAAGGTAAAACCTCTTTGAAACACTCCCATAAACATTTCTCAACATTGATTTTACATCAATTTCAACCCTAGCCCAACATTGGCCCAACTTGGCCCACTTGGACCTATATTGGCCCATTCACCAAAAGAGCCCAAATTTAACCCAATTCAAACCCAAATTACTCCCAATTTGCTTCAAGTCACTCATGATAGATCCATGAGCTAAACCCAACAATTATTTAGCCCAACCTCTTTACAAAATTTCATCCCAAAATCCATTTTAAAATCCAAATGCCCTCTTTCCTAAACCTTCTTAAAAGCCCACCTAAAACCATTTCAAAAGGCCCAAAATCTACCCTAAAGCCCACATGACATCTCCATTTGCCATCCACTTAATTAAAGCCATTACCTAAGTCCTAAATTCATCATCAAATAATTCCAAATCAAGTTTCATACAAATTTCCATCAAATTACCAAAAATTCCTAAAATCCATTTTCATGAAATTGACCAAACTTTTTGCCAAGCCAAAGGTGAGCCATGCAAGCCATGGACAAGCCACATGAAGCCATGGAAGGCTTGACATGTGATCAAGCCATTAATGGCAAAAGGAGGGCCTTCTTTCCTAATCCTTCTTAAACCCTTTTTTACCTTAAGCATGTCACACACTAAACCATGCTTAGCCACCTCATCATGGATGGAGACCACACCATTCTCTCTTGGCTGACCCAAGTGATCCTTTTCAGCCCAAGACCAGGCCTTGGGTGGTGAACCTAGCCCAAAACCATGGGTTGACTAATTTGAACCCAAAATGGTCTTCCCCCCATTCCATTTCAATCCAAGCTCTTTACACATGGCATTTGCCAATTGCCTACACTAAACCCCAGCCCTGACCCACCTGAACAAGATGGTGATCAATGCCTGGCCGGCCAGCCACCAGGCCGCCGGAAAACACCATGGTCGAGAGCTCACATGTGAGCCCAACTTGGAATTCTCACCTGCTGAGCTGCCCCATCCCCAGTGGCCATTGGAGCTGTTCTTCCCATGCCCGAGCAGCTCGATCCCAAGCCCTAACTCTCCCTGGGAGGCCCTCCACCCTCTCCTATTTAAACTCCACCCCTCACGGCCAAGAGAAGAGAGTTGCACAAACCTTGCCGAAACTCTGCCAAAATTGTTCCAAACCTTCTCCACCCTTAGAGCAGTTGATCCCCAGTATCAAATTGCCCTAATCCCCATTGATAAAACCCAATTTCTCAACTGAAATTCCACCCAAAACCAGGACACTTCTCCACAGTGAGCCAATCCCCAAATTGATTGGTTCTACACCTTCACCAGACCAAGGGAAGGTGTCCACCAGCAAAAGCCCCATCTCCAGGCCACCCAATTGCTCTATCCTCCAAGCTTTGTGAACGGGCTTGGTCGAAATCACACCTAGACAATTCACCAGACCAGGAGACTTCATATGGAGCTTGCTGGGATCCAATCGAAGGTGCAACAACTCTCAGATCGAAGCCACACTTCTCTGAGCAAAGGTATGAGCTAATTCTTCATCCCGAGATTCTGGAGATTCTCCATTTCAAATGCTTTAATTTCAATGCATGATAGCCGTATAGATGTGTTCGTCTCTTCAAGACGAATCCATAGAGCATAAGAACATGAAAATCCATTGAGTATCGAGTGAGATATTAGGGATTTAGTGTGGACGGCTCTCGGGTGAGGACACTTGGGGACGATGAACGGATGCCGTTCATTTAATACACGCATGGACAGACGGCCAGGATCGCGTCAGATCAGAAGACGGAACGATACAGCGGGCCTCGGGAGCGCTGAGTCAGATGGCGGCGTCGAATGGGAGCGCGCCACGCGGCGTTTCGGAGCTGCCGAGGTTGACGCGGCGCCGCGTGGATAAATAGAAAATTAGGGTATTTTTTGATTTATTTAATTCCCTAAACTTCAAAAATTCATAACTTTGTGTAGAAAAATCAAAAAAATAAAATAAAAATACCCTCTTGCTCAGTGAACAGAGGAGAATAATGTGGAAAAGAAATCATTTAATTCCATTAAGTAATTTATTTTTTATGATTTATTTACTCTCCGCATACTTTTAATTCTCCATGCATGTATACAATTCACCATGACATGAGACCATAGGGCTTTTGAAGCCTCTGAATTTGGGAACATTCCCTGAATTTTCCAAAGTCAGAGGCCTTCCCTATGAAGAGTTATTGATTTTTCAAATTCATGTTACTATTTTGAGTATTTTAATTCCAATAAATGGCATGTTGTGAAATAAATTCTATGAAATTTTGATGATGTTCCTTATGACCAGAGAACCCTAGGGAAAATAGGTTTTGAGTTAGTTCATTTAAAACAACCCTAATTGGCTTAAACACCCAAAATGGATCTCTAATTAATTAAAGCTAACCAGGCATCAAATTGACTTGAAATCAATTCTCCACTAACCTTTAGGATCAGAGGAACCCACCATAAAAATTTGAAGTCAATTGGACTTGGTTAGCCCCACTAATTGGGTTGATTAAGCCACTTAGTCATTTTAAACTTAAAAAATTCATAACTTTCCAAATACCTTTCAAAAATTCACCAAATTGGTTTTGGAGCCTTTCTGATATTAGGGGAATCTAAGAAAATTAAAATTTCAATTTTCTAAAAAAGTTGATTTTTAATATTATTTTAATATTTTTAATAATTAAAAAATAATAAAAATCACAAAAATAATAAAATTCACCAAAATGTCAAATTTTGAGTTTTAATCAATTAGGAACAAACCCCATATTTTTCTTAGGTCTATTTAGTGAGATATTAAATTTTAAAGCTTTAAGGTAATTTTAAAATTAAAAAAAATATATTTTCTAGCTTTTTCATTAAAATAATTATAATAAATCATAGAAAAATCAGAAAATTGCAAAATTTGCTTCTCTGATTTCCTTGACATCAGAGAGATTTTAAAAAATATAAAATTCATTTTTCAACACTTATTTTATTTTTAAATTAATTAACACTCCAAAACTTAAAATAATTATAATAAAAATAATATAATTCAAAAAATCACCAAAAATGGTCCAAATGGTTCTCTGGTCATTAGGAATGTCCCCTAATTTTCTTAAGGACAGAAACTTTCCCTTGGTCATGTTATTAAATTTTCCTTGGAAATCTCTATTTTCTACCAAAAATAATTATATAAATAAATTAAATACAGAAAATTCACATTTTTCTCCTCTCATGTCTTTATTGACATATGAGTGAAGTCACATAAAAATTTCAAGTTCATTTGAATTCAATTTAGTGAGTTATGAAATTATTAAGCTTAAAGGGTAAAATGGTAATTAAAAATCTTAATCCTTAATTAAAACTTTAGGTTTAATAAAAAAATTAGCAAGTGCAATCTTTGATCCTAATCTGATTTGGATGATTGAAATTTAAAAAATTAAAGGGTAGAAACCCATTAAGCAATTTAAAATAATTAAACCTTAATTAAATAATTGATTAAATTTGGAAGAATAATAAAATTGGAATTATTAAAATAGGGATATTATTAGGAAGAGATTTATTCTTTAATTTAAAAATCCCTAAAGTAATTATCTCATTAATATTCAATTCTTAATTAAAATGATAACTCAAATTCAATATATTAAAAGACTTAATCATTAAACTAAAATTAAATTATTAAACTCTTTTAAAAAAAATTTCAATTAAATTAAAAATAAAATTAAATTAAAAATTAAATTAAATTAAGTAAATTAAATTGAATTAAATCAAATTAAATTAAATTAAAATTAAAAGTTGAATTAAATTAAAGATTAAATTAAATTAAATTAATTTAAATAAACAAATTAAATTAAATTAAATAACTTAAATTAAATTAAATTAAATTAAATTAAATTAAATCAAATTAAATTAAAATTAAATCAAATCAAATTAATTTAATTTAACATCAAATCAAACTAAATTGAATCAAATTGAATTAAATTAAATTAAAGATTAAATTAAAATTAAATTAAATTAAATTGAATTAAATAACATCACCTAAAACGAAAGAAAATAAATATAAAGCAACTTGAACACTATTCCAAATTTAAACCCATTAATGTAAATTAAACTAAATTACAAACCATTTGAATACCAATTTACCCTCAAAAGCTTTAGTTATTATAACTCCTAAACAGAACATTAAATGAAATGTTACTTCACTTATAGGACATTCAAATGTCCTAGTTCATCGAGTAAGATAACAACAAAACTTGAATTCTCAGACGATTAATTCATTTGTATAATTAAACCCATTTGGACTTAAAACAATCCTAGAAATATTGAAAAGATGTTTAAGATTATTCTTAAGCACTTCCTCAATATGATAGGATATTTATAAGAAACAATTGGACTTAATTGTTCTTTGATGAATAAAATCGTCCTCAAACCAAAACACAAGAACCTAGACGTCATAGGAAATGACTAGCTATAGGATTAGGAATTTGGTAGAAAACCATAACCCTTCCCTTAGCTTTACCTAGGAACTTGCTTAAATATTCTAATTGTGTTTTAAGTGCAGCTTGGGATGATGGGAAGACCCTCCGAGTACGCTTTTATTTTATTGTAATTTACTTTCTTGCAATTTACATTATTGCAATTTATTTAATCGCATTGCACTTACTTTTCTTGCATGATAAACAACTGTTGCATGAAAAACCACACCTTTAGGATAGCCCTCTAAAGCTGAAACCAAAACTAAGTTAAAAGTCATTGCAAGATAAAATTCACCGTCACAACATTTCAAAATATAAAACAACTCAAAATTTAATCACAAACAGAACACAAAACTACAATTACAACTAAATTAAAACGTCTCGTTGGATGATCGGGAATACCTCGGATGATGTAACCTACGTGTTGCTTAACGGGATTTCCACGGTCTAAATGAAAGTGTGGAGCTCATTCGATTGAGTTTAGCAAATTCATCCGGACTAAGTGAATCCGATAAAATAATGATGCCGGAAGGATGGAACCGTGGGATCTTAACCGGTGTCGTTATAATCAACTTTAAGATTTGTTTTAATTAAAACATAAAAAACACTTGGAAATTAAGATTTTCTCTAAACCAAAACACTTTTCTCATCCCCTGATTTATGATTTCTAAAACTAAACCTCTGCAACAACAAGGAGCTCGGAGCATGGTGGGCAGCATGACCATCGTCATCAGCAAAACTCGGATCTACTTCAGCAAAACTTCCTTAGAATTAAACAACAAAGCCATAGGACTTCGAGGTAGTTTGCCTAGTGCAACATAAATCCTCAACTCTTTGTTAGGCATTTGCACTGCAAATTAAGCCCTAACCGGTTTTAGGATTCCGAGGTAGTCGTCCGATACGACATAAACCCTCACATCTTCGAGGCTATTTGTATGATTCTATCATATAAATATAAGTCCTAATTAATTAAAATTGACAAGATCAAAACATTTAAACAAACATTAGGACTTTCCTAAATCCAAGCCAAACAATAGGATAGTCGGGAGATTACCGAAGTTCACTTCGAATCTGTAATTTCTCCTACTTTTCTTCCTTTGAATTCCCAAAATAAAATGTTCCAAATTTGATCCATTCCCTATTGAAATTCCAAACTTCAATCCTTTGAAACTTAAACTTTGAAATTCTTGAGAGCAGAATTATTGATTATTATCGAGAGTTTTCTTAGGTGATTCCCGTCACTTAAGATGTAATTAACTATAGGGGCTTGCCCTTATAGGGAATTTTAAAGAACCCGAGTAATATAAACCCCGCTTAATTCATTTATATTAAGCGAGGGGAATTTGTCGGCTTATAAAATTGGTTCGCGAGACCAAACGGATGTCACAAACCTTCTAGTTTATTTAATCGAGCTCCACCGTCAAGCGATTGTGTCTATCCTTAGGGATAGATACACGGTTTGTGGTGCGGTGCTCGTTTATATAAACTATTTGGGATGTGAGATCGGTTTAATCTCATATCTTAAAACCTTCAAATTTAAAATTATTTTCAAAATCAAATACTACTTTTCAAAATTATTTATTTAAATTAAATTAAAAATTCGCCGACAACTTACGTTAGGCGACCCCTTTTCAAAATAAAACACACAACCTAAAAAATAAGCCGTACAGTTACATCTAAAACCACAAAATTCTAATTTTCATTTCAAGTTCAAATCCCTTCAAATTAATTTTGACAAAACTTCAATTTAAATTAAAACTCAAGTTAAAATCTAAGCTCACACATCAAAACTTAAACTGAAACAAAATGAAATCTAAATTGAATTCTCCCTGATCATGTGATTTGGGATTCACCTCCTTTTCCTTTCCCCAGCGAGAGTTCAGGAATCTGCAGTCTCAGAGATATACTTGACACTCCCCAGCGGAAACTCTTCTACTCCGTCCTAAGTTTGTCACTTGGACTTTTGGTTGGTTTTGTTGATCGCTTCGGTCAACACCAATACGCGCGGTGTGCTCCGTCAGCTCACCACATCTATTGGGGGTCCATTTGTTGACCTCAATTTTTGATGAGGTCTTCTCTTCTTCTTTTTAGTACTTAGGATCTAGCCTTAGGCTTTTCCTTTGACTATCTTAGAGGACTAGAATTGGGACCCACCACTTAGAAACTCAAACCACTTCTTAACTCCCCGCAAACTCCACAAACTTGATTGTAGACCCCTAATCACCTAGAGGGTTGAAATCAAATGTGGAAGTTTAAAGGATGGGTTCCTATAGGACTCTTTGGCCTTAGGATTGCCACAGGTGGCTCGGTCCGGTGAAGGGCTGACTTACACACACACTACACTTATACACTACACTTGCACACACCTCCTAAAACCACACCCATACCTAACTGGACCTCCTGACTCATGTAGGTGATTCACATGGATGTTCCTTAACCCCTAAGCCCTTGGCTAAGAGGGTTAGGAACAACATAGTGGATGCCTCAAATGAGTCCCTCCATGGCTCATGTGGGCTTGATATGGCTTTAAGACTCAACCAAAATGATTTCATTACACTTACATTCACCCAATATTCAATTTCCTAAATTTTAAATTTTTGACCCCCGGGACCTTACACCCGCTTAACCTACCCAAAACCCTTGAAATTACCTAAAATTTTCAAAAATTCCAAATCACCCAAAATTCCTCAAAACCAATCCCAAACATTTCCACATTACTCAAATTGATCATTCATAGCCAAAAATACCAAAAATTCCAAAAATACCTCCCTATACCCTCCAAATACCCAAAATACCCCTCTTGATCCAAAAATCCAAAAATTCAGAAAATTCCAAGAAAATTTCAAAAAATTCCAAATATTCCCAATTTCATTTTGTTCAACTACACTATTGGCCAATTTTGTCAATTTACCCCACTTTTATCAAAACCCCCAATTTGACCCATTTTAACCCAAAGTGAACCCAATGTCAAACCAAACCTACCCAATTGACCCAAATTTTGGTCCAATTCAATTCTAGACTTCAATTCAACATTCCTAACACCAATCTAGACCAAATCCAAGTCCAATTTGATTGACATTTGGATCCAATTTCACTTTTGGCCTTAAAGCCCAATTTGGACCCATAACCCAAACCTAACCCAAACTCACCCAATTCAACTCCAATTAACCCCAAATCTTTTCTAAACCTTCCTTAACATTCCCACAAGAAAAACCTTAACATGATTTGCCCAAAATTTATACCCAAACCCCACTCAAATCTAACCCAAAACTAAAAAGCCCAATTTTGACCTAAACCCAAACCTAACCCAAATAAGCCCAAACCCCAAAATCAAAACCCAACCAAAGCCAAAACCTCTTTGAAACACTCCCATAAACATTTCTCAATATTTATTTTACATCAATTTCAACCCTAGCCCAACATTGGCCCAAGTTAGCCCAATTTGACCTATATTGGCCCATTCACCAAAGAAACCCAAATT
>JAKZJZ010000787.1:0-37652 GCA_022702705.1 Papilionanthe hookeriana x Papilionanthe teres
TAAGTGGAATGAAATCATTTTGGTTGAGCCATGAAGCCATATCAAGCCCACATGAGCCATGAAGGGACTCATTTGAGGCATCCACTATGTTGTTCCTAACCCTCTTAGCCAAGGGCTTAGGGGTTAAGGACCATTCATGTGAATCACCTTCATGAGTCAGGAGGTCAAGTTAGGTATAGGTGTGTTTTTAGGAGGTGTGTGAAAGTGTAGTGTATAGGTGTAGTGTGTGTGTAAGTCAGCCCTTCACTGCACCGGGCCACCCGTGGCGGTCCTAAGGCCAAAGAGTCCTATAGGAACTCATCCTTTAAACTTCCACATTTGATTTCAACCCTCTAGGTGATTAGGGGTCTACAATCAAGTTTGTGGGGTTTTCAGAGAGTTAAGAAGTGGTTTGAATTTCTAAGTGGTGGGTCCCAATTCTAATCCTCTAGGAAAGTCAAAGGAAAAGCCTAAGGCTAGATCCTAAGTACTAAAGAGAAGAAGAGAAGACCTCATCAAAAATGAGGTCAACAAATGGACCCCCAGTAGGTGTGGTGTGCTAACCAAGCACACCGCGCATATTGGCGTTGAGCGAAAAGATCAACAAAACCAACACAGATGTCCAAGTGACAAACTTAGGACGAAGTAGAAGAATTTTTGCTGGGGAGTGTCAAGTATATCTCTGAGACTGGAGATTCCTGAACTCTCGCTGGGGAAAGGAAAAGGAGGTGAATTCCAAATCACATGATCTGGGGGAATTTCGATTTAGATTTCATTTTGTTTCAGTTTAAGTTTTGATGTGTAAGTTCAGATTTTAGCTTGAGTTTTAATTTAGATTGAAGTTTTGTTAAAATTAATTTGGAGGGATTTGAATATTGAAATGAAAATCAGAATTTCGTGGTTTTAGATGTAACATCTTCAACCTCAAAAGATAATTAAATTGATTGAATTAAATCAATACAATGAGGATAGAACTCAGAGCAATGCGGTATTGGATGTAAAATCCTTAACTTCAAGAGTTTGATTTTGATGTATTTCATTGCAATAGGGAAAGAATCCTAAAGCAATGCAGTCTCGGATGTAAAATCCTCAACACCAAGAATTTGATTTTGATGTATTTCATTGCGATAGGGAAAGAACCTAAAGCAATGCAGTCTCGGATGTAAAATCCTCAACCCCAAGGATTTGAATTTCATGTATTTCATTGCGATAGGGAAAGAACCTAATGCAATGCAGTATCAGATGTAAAATCCTCAACCCCAAAAGTTAAATTTTGATGCATTTCATTGCGATAGGGAAAGAATCCTAAAGCAATGCAGTCTCGGATGTAAAATCCTCAACTCCAAAAGTTTGATTTTTATGTATTTCATTGCGATAGGGAAAGAACCTAAAGCAATGCAGTCTCGGATGTAAAATCCTCAACCCCAAAAGTTTGATTTTGATGTATTTCATTACGATAGGGAAAGAACCTAAAGCAATGCAAGTATCGGATGTAAAATCCTCAACCCCAAAAGTTTGATTTTGATGTATTTCATTGCGATAGGGAAAGAACCTAAAGCAATGCAGTCTCGGATGTAAAATCCTCAACCCCAAAAGTTTGATTTTGATGTATTTCATAGCGATAAGGAAAGAATCCTAAAGCAATGCAGTCTCGGATGTAAAATCCTCAACCCCAAAAGTTTGATTTTGATGTATTTCATTGCGATAGGGAAAGAACCTAAAGCAATGCAGTCTCGGATGTAAAATCCTCAACCCCAAAAGTTTGATTTTGATGTATTTAATTGCAATAGGGAAAGAATCCTAAAGCAATGCAGTCTCGGATGTAAAACCCTCAACCCCAAAAGTTTGATTTTGATGTATTTCATTACAATAGGGAAAGAATCCTAAAGCAATGCAGTCTCGGATGTAAAATCCTCAACCCCAAAAGTTTGATTTTGATGTATTTCATTGCGATAGGGAAAGAACCTAAAGCAATGCAGATCTCGGATGTAAAATCCTCAACCCCAAAAGTTTGATTTTGATGTATTTCATTGCGATAGGGAAAGAACCTAAAGCAATGCGAGTCTCGGATGTAAAATCCTCAACCCCAAAAGTTTGATTTTGATGTATTTCATTGCAATAGGGAAAGAACCTAAAGCAATGCAGTCTCGGATGTAAAATCCTCAACCCCAAAAATTTGATTTTGAATGGTAATTGATATTGCAAAGATTTGTAGTGTTGATTTGAAAAGTGTGGAATTTTGGTGTTTCGAGAATTTCATGAAAGTTGTAAAAGACTTTCATGGAAGGAAATAGATTAGGAGGGAATATGTAGATGCTACATATCCCATTCAAAAGAGTTGATCGAAAGTTGTTGGTTTGGATTAGATACAATTCCTCGCCACTAGATCCGAATCGAAAACCTCGTGGCCCCGTGTCAATAGAATCGACCGCTTCCATCCCAGACAAGGGAGAGAGTAGAACGGATTGGATTTCAGATTTGGAAGGTTGAGTTTGAATTTTATTGAGATTTGATTTGAAATTTGGAAGGTTGAATTTGAATTTGATTGAGATTTGATTTGAAATTTGGAAAGTTGAATCTGAATTTGATTGAGATTTGTGTTCATTTTGTTTGTCCTTTAACGATTCAAATTTGCTTTATCGTTCATTTAATGTTCATGCGAATTTTGAGTTCATCATTTTTTTTATTTAGATTTTTAAGGAAAGTTTTCTTTTATTCTTTTTGTTTCTTTTCGTTCTTTGTTCGAAGTTCATTTAACTTTAATGGCGTTTCCAGTCAACTTGCACAAAAGAGGTGAAGGCCAAAAATGTGACATGGTCACTTTCATTCCAATCATGTTGAAGATACATCATACAACTCGATCCGGAATACATCTCATACAATCCATGTAAATCCAAAACGGATCGTGTAAACTTCTTGTTGATCCATCCAAAAGGCATCTGTCAAAAAATCCATGTCTGAATAGTGAGGTACATGGTCAATAACATCACCTTCCAAGCCATCCTTGGCAAGGATGCCGTATGGATGTACGTTGGAGGTGTGATATTTTCCATGTAACTCACAGCTCGTAAGGCCGGAGGCTCTCTAGCTCCGGGTCCTGTCTGGAAGTGGTAAGGTGCTTTCCGTCATCCATCCTTCGAAAGTAATCGAGATCCGCTTCATTGGTACTCCCGGTATGCAATGTTTAGCAACATCCGCTCCGTTGCCCTTTAGTATCATGACGGAACCTACCGGTAATGGTATCTTTACCGGCCCTCGGAACTCACTCGGGCTCGCTATCCGGAGGTCGGATCCGAACATGATATTACACTCGTTTAGAAAAGAAACCGTGCGAAAGGTCCGATAAAGTCGTGGTGATCTATGTGCGGGGGTATGCGATCACCCTTCTTGTAAATGTTAATGATGCAACCGTTGGGTATGCAATCCGCCGGCGGTACCCTCCATGCTATCATTCTTTTTACCATCCTTTTGATGACTAATGGCATTGGATCCACCCGGCCATGACGGAGTATCCCCGGTGGGTTTCCCTTCCTGTCTTCTCGCGAAGTTGTAGCAAGCATTCACATTGTATTGTAATTCTCCCCTTCCCCGGCATCCATCTCCGGGTTCCGAGTAAGTGTTTTCTCTTAGCGACCTGCTCGACCCATTCTTTTCAAATCCCGGATGCGATCCACGATTTGTTGTTGTTCGTATTCGAGAACACGTCCGTATGTAGCTCGAGGCCTTCTAGTATATTGATCCTCCTCGCCTCTCGATTCTCTCGAAGTATTCAAAAGTTTTCTTCTCGACTTTCCGCATTCTTTCTAACTCGTATTCCGGAATAATCCGCAAATGGCGAGGCCTAATGACGTATCGTGGGATATATGGCTCAATCCCTTCGCGTTCTCCCCGCATACCTCGGCTCCTCGGGGATGGTCTCCGTCGGGACGTCCTCCGGGGTTGCTTCCGCAACAAGGTCATGCATTACGGTGGCTTTATCCGGTGGCGTGGTAGCCTTCCTTCTTCTGATCTTCTCGAGATTTCCCTGGTATCTTCTGTTATCCTCGGAGCTGGCCTCCTTTCTTCAGGTTCCTGGCGAACCGGTATCCTTGAAGTATATGTACTGGCAGTAGCAACTGCCTCGTCGCACTGGTCCGCTGCTAGTTTAGTTAACATCTTGCGAATACGGTGATTTTTGTTTCTTCGCTGAGTTGCTGTGAGAGTAGCTCTTCGTACTTCCCGACTTCACGCGGGCGCGGCGGCGACAAGCTCGCCTCTCGCCGTAGCGACTACGGACTTGATTTTCTTGTCTTCTTCGGTGTTTGTTTTTCTTTTCTTCTGTCTTGGATTGGTGGCTTGGGCCACCCACTTTCATTACTCGTCCGATCGGGTAGTTCCTCCCGGTCAATCGGGACCCGATCACCTTCCTCGTATTGCGTGCCCGCCGGTGCGAAGTCCGAGTCAATCTCTATTATTGCTCCATCTTTCACCCTCTTTTCATCGAGTGCAAGGCTTACGCCATTTCTAAAGTTCGGGACCAACCGCCCGTTCGACATTTCCCTGCGAAAAGACAAGGAAAAGGATCGGAGGTCGTACTAAGAACAAGAACATTAAGAAAATGTTTATTAAAGACAGAGTTTTTTTCTTTTTTTTATTATTACTTTTGTACCTTTTTTTTTTCGAATTCAACAGGGATGAAGTGGGAAAAGATCAGGAAAGAGATTTTGATTTGGAAGAGAAAACAAGAAAAACTTCATTATCATGAATTTATTTATTTAGCACATTTTTTATTATTTTTGGGTTCGGATCCAGTCATAAGTAATTACTTCACCCGTGCTTCTAGGGATGAAAAATTCATTCCTTCGAAACATCGAGTAGCGTAATACTTCTTCAAGTATCGTCCGTTCATCGGAAGCATATGTCGTTCTCCTCGGCAATTCACTAGCCGGTAGGAGCCTCCCGAGTAGGCTCGCCTCAACCACAAACGGCCCTTCCCGAGTGGGTTCAAATTTTCCTCCTATCTTGCGGTGTGCAAGGATAGGTCTCTTGAGAACGAGAACTAAGTCACCAACTTTGAAGGTTCTTGGGCGGACCCGTCTGTCATGGGCTTGAACCATCTTAGCTTGGTATAGTTCTAAATTCTGCTGCGCTGCAAGTCTTTTCCCTTCCAGGCTTTCCAATTCCTCTAGTCGAAATTTGGCATTCTCTTCTGTCGTGATTTTGTTTGCAACTCGCAATCCTAAGTGAAGGAAGCTCGGACCTCTAAAGGTAACACCGCCTCGGACCCATATACCGGAGCGTAAGGTGTAGCTTGAGTAGGAGTTCGAAGGTTGTCCGGTAGGCCCATAAGGCTTCTAATAACTTCTCGTGCCAATTTCTCTTATTATCGTCCAAGGTTTTCTTTAAGATTTGAACGAGAGTTTTATTAAAAGCCTCAGCCAGGCCGTTTGCTCTTGGGTAGTAAATTGTTGAATAGCGCCAGTCGATTCCGTGTCTCCTGACAAAATTGTTGATTTGTGTGCTTCTGAATGCTGACCCATTATCCGAGATGATCTGCGCGGCAATCCGAAACGGTAGACAACTTGGTTCTTGAAAAGCCGTAGCACGTGGTGTGCTTTCACTTCTCTAAGTGGAACCGCCTTCGCCCACTTGGAAAAGTAATCATGTAGCCACAAGAATGAAGCGATGTCCTTTTGAAGATGGTGGTTCTATCGGACCCACTATATATGTGCCCCAACATTCAAATGGCCACGACGCAATTGTCGGATGTAGCACATTTGGAGGTTGGTGTAGAACCACTCCGTGCACTTGGCATTGGTGACAGCTCTTGGCGATTTTCATGCGATCGGTCATCATCGAGGGCCGGTAGTACCTCTAGTCTTTTAATTTTCATTTTCATCATCGGACCCGATCGGTGAGCGCCACGAGTCCCGAATGCACCTCTTTAACGATTTCACGAGCCTCGGACCCGCTTAGGCATCTTAGCCACATCCGATCAAAAGACCTTCCGTATAATGTATTGTTTATTAATGCGTAAGACGAGTTCTTTTCTTGATCCGATGGGCTAACGACTATCGTCCGGTAGTTTTCCCGTTTGCAGGTAGCTCTATTAATGGTTGTCGCCAATCTTCTCGTGTTTTTCGTCACCGTTGCAACCGATTCTTCTTCTTTTTCCGATTTGTGTATTGTGTCTACGTCGAGTCGTGATAGGACTCGACGTCCAGTGAACCGACACTTCCACCGATTCATCTTGTAAGCGTGCAAATTCTTTTGCGAGGCGGGCTAACGCATCCGCTAAAGCGTTTTCTCGGGAATTTCGTAGATCGTCACATTCGGAATTTGTTCACGTTCATGGCATACGAAGTATTGCTCGAGTCTCGCTTTAAAATTCGTCGTCGCGAATGATTAACGCGAATCCGTGATGTCGATGTTTGTTATCCCCATTTGAATAGTTAATTCTAGTCTCGTTATGAGGGCTTCGTATTCTGCTTCGTTATTTGTACACGGCTCTGTTAAGTGGTAGGCATATCTTAACATCCCCCGCTCCGGTGTTATAAAGATTAGTCCGATTCCTACCTTACCGGGCACTATCACTTGCGATTCTTCGTCTTTGTGTGCTGAAGATGCTCCGTAAAAATATAATTCCCAATGTCGATCATCAGGGTCTTCTAAGCTCATTATTTGCTCATCTGGCAAGTCGTCATTGAGAGGAGATTCTGTCGGCAAAGGGTGTGCTGCGAGGAAGTCTGCTAGGACTTGTCCCTTTACGGCACGAAGAGGCACGAAAGTTATATCGAATTGCAATAATATCATTGACCACCTGGCAAGTCTGCCATAAAGCGTCGGACGGGTCATCAAGTATTGCAATGGATTAAATTTCGAGATCAGGTTGACCTTATGAGAAAGCATGTAGTGCCTGAGCTTTTGAGCGGCGAAGATCAAGGCCAAACAATGCTTTTCAATTGTGGGATACTTTATTTCCGTTGGAAGTAAACGACGGCTTAGGTAGTAAAGAGCATTTTCTTTACCCTCATCATTGATCTGGGCTAACAGGGCTCCGAGAGAGTCGTCTAAGGCCGCGGTATAAAGTATCAATGGTCTACCTGAGACTGGGGCTGCTAAGACAGGAGGTGTCATTAAATATTGTTTAATGTCCTCAAAGGCCCTCCGGCATTTCTCTTCCCAAATAAATTTGGCGTCCTTTTTAACTAATGCCGAGAAAGGCTGACACCTACCTGACAAGTTCGAGATAAAGCGTCGAAGATATGCCAACTTCCTTGAAAAGATCGTAGTTGTTTTAAGGTTGCGGGAGGTGGCATTTCTAAGATAGCTTTAATCTTTTCCGAGTCGATTTCAATTCCACGATGTCGGACAACGAATCCTAAGAACTTCCCGGACGTGACGCCGAAGGCGCATTTTAAGGGATTCATCTTAAGGTTAAATTGTCTTAATCGTTCGAAAACAATTCTCAAATCATACGAGTGGTTTTCCTTTACTTTGCTTTTGATGACCACATCATCCACGTAGCATTCGACTTGATTGTGGATGAGATCATCAAAAATTCTTGTCATTGCTCTCTGGTAGGTTGCTCCTGCGTTCTTCGATCCGAATGGCATCACTGTGTAGCAATATACTCCGATCGGCGTTACGAATGCTTTGTAAGTTTTTCATCTTCCGGAGCCATTTTTATCCGGTTGTATCCACGAAGATCCATCCATGAATGAGAATATTTCATGTGTTGAAGCGATGTCGATCATTAATTCCAGGATCGGTAGAGGAAATTCATCTTTCGGACATGCCTTGTTTAAATCTCCGAAATCCACACAAATTCCGATCCGACCATTCTTCTTCCCGACCGGTACCACATTGGCTAACCAAGTCGGGTATTGTTCTTCACGGACAAATTTAGCATCTATTAGCTTTTTAACTTCGACTATGACTTGTTGTTCGATTTCTAGACGCATTCTTCTGGAACCTTGTCTGACCGGAACAGAAGTAGGATCCACTCCTAGCTTATGGACTGCGACCTCTGGAGCTAATCCTGGCATCTCATCGTAGCTCCAAGCAAAACAATCTTTAAATTCCATTAATAACTTGATTATCTCTTCGGAGTCTTCTTTATTGAGTAAGGAGCTAACAAAGGTAGGTCTAGGTTCTTCGCTAGTACCTAAGTTAACTTCCGTTAACTCATCTATTGTAGATTTGATCTCTTCTTCGAACTCCGGTGGAGCATTTCCAATTTGTAAATCTTCAAGTTCTTCCGTAGCTTCCATGCGGTTTTCATTAGACTCGCAAGTGACAACCATGCAAAATTCGATATCGTCAGCCGATCCTACGTGCCGAATCCGAGACCATGCTTTGAATTGGGTGGACGACCGGAGTTATTCCATAAATTTTCAAAATGTTGTGATTGACCTTTTGTCCATTGTCGAGGTAAGAAACCACGCTGAATTAAATTTTGCACACAGGGAGAGTACCACTCAAAAGGTAATTCCATTAATTCTGATGAAGTAGCATCTTCAAATTGTACATTATTTTCAGTTTTGGAGGAAGGAGCACCACGGTAGAATTTGATGGGCTTTGCACCGCCGCTACGTACCTCTTTGACCACCATACCCTCGATCTTATTAGAATGGATCGGGGTCAGGGTCATAGTATGTACATAGTGGTTAATCTTCTCGTACATCGATTTATATTCCTCGTTCTTTTCATCTTCGAGAGAGATCCTGAACTGCGGCTTCTTCCGACTTATTGTCGTTGCTTCTTGCTTGATTTCTTTTTCTTCTTCGAACTATCTTCCCATTCAACATTGATGGCTGGTTTCCTCCGTCCAACTCGTCCTAACGTCTCGCCACGACCTCGTCCCCGGCCTCGACCTCGGATGCGAGTTGTGGAGAAACCTTCACCATCTCGCCGTAAGGGAGTGGTGAGTGATCGTTGGACTAGAACTCGGGTTCTTCGTCGTCCCAAATTTCCTTTGCTTCATTTGTTATGGTATCTCCGGAGAAGATTGTTTTCTTCGGGGGTGCGTAATAAGCCGCATCTTCATGGATTCCAATTTCATGTACGGAGAATGGTTGTAAGTCACCTTTGATGCACTCGTTCCCCTCCATCGTAGTATTTGATGCACCGATGTAGAGATGATGGTACCATCCGGTTTTCATGTATCCACGGTCGGCCCGGTAGAGCGTTGAACGACGTTTCGAATCAATTATGTGAAATTTCGCGGTTGTCTTTGCTAAGTCACCGGTCTTCATTAGCAGTGTTATCGAGCCGAGGGCTCTTTCTCCTTTCCGGTCGAATCCTCTTAATAACATTTTGTCCGCTTCGAGCTCGCGAGCATCAATTTCCAAGTATGCTAGCGTTCGAAGATTCATTATATTGATTGATGCTCCCGGATCCACCAATACTGCGGAGAGTGTAAACTTCCCAATTGTAACTGAAATGTACAACGGTCGGTTGTGGTCCTGCTCGTCCCATGTAGTAGGTCATTGTCCGTGAAGGTGACACCTCGTCGTTCCTTTAACGAGCAAACCTCATCTAAGGAATCTCCAGATCATTTGAGCTAAGCAAACTTCGGATCAAGTAAGGCCTTGATCAGAGCTTCTCTCATCTCCTTTGATAAGATGAGAGCGTCGTAGATGCTCGATTTGGCTGGTAGTTTCCTAAGATGGGCTAGCACGTTGTAGTCCACTTTATTTTCATGTGTCTCAGCTTCTTCCCGAATGGGTATTTCTTCTGCTGGGGTTGGTTCTTCCTGAACAACCACCTGCTTTCCTTTGTCCTTTGGACCCATTCTCGGAGGTAGAACTCTTCCACTTCTTAAGTTAACTTCGTGATTTCTTCGAATCTAGTATTGAGTTTGCTTGATGTCTCCTTACGAATCGGAATGACAGGTTTTTCGGATTAGCTTCGGAGTCCGAAGGCTCTAACTCTATTGTGACCTGGAGCTCCTCGAAACTCGCAAATAGATTCGTTGTTTGTTGAACTCTCGTAGCCTCCTTGGTGGATGTCTTCTTCGTCATTGTGATCGTCGAGATTGTGTATGATTTGAGAATTATCATTTGTATCGGAATCGACGTCCGGATTAGGTTGATTGTCGCTAGTTACGTAATCGTTAGAAACAGTCAAAACGTAGCCAACGCCATAACCCTTATCATTATAAGATCCCACCGGAGTGAGCAAATAATCATACAGAGTCAGAGGTTCGAGGGATTTCTCCCCCGAATCAGAAACAACTATCCTAGGATAAGCAGCCCCTAGTCTAGCCTCAGGAGCCTCGACCTTCTCTTCTTCATCAATTTTCTTCTTTTCTTCAATTGTCTCTTGTTGAGGTGGTTCTTCTATCGCAAGTGATAGTGCCGACTCGACAGGTTTCGAACTTTGAATTGAAGCTCGCACCGAAGTGGTTTGGATGCGATCTAAAATCTTCTTCGAAGACTTTGTCCAAGCGGTAGTCCATCCATCATCAGTCGCATAGGGATCTATCGGAACAATGAGATCCGTTGAGATAACATTGACGGAACCTCCTTTCTGGGGTTCCTTCATGTATTCCTTCGGGATTGTTATGTTCCCTTTTCGAAGATTGTCGTTGAGCCAACTTTTGAAGGTAATACAATCTTCTATCTTGTGTCCAAGCATCCGTGGTAAGGGCAAAAGTTGGGATCACCTTTCTTGTCGACTTCTTCGGTCTTTTAGGTTCGCGCAGTTGGAAATCCGGAGTCTTCATCGAACGCGTGGAACATTTCGGCACTCGCTCATTCTTGAACGGATACTCCTCGCTCGAAGTTCCCTTAACGTACGTTGTGGACGAGGCGGTTGTTCATACTGTTGAGATGGCCGATAGTCGGGTCGGGGTTGTTGGTAATTCCGGTCGAGGTTGTTGCGGCCGTTCGACGGTATTTGTATCGAGCCGCTTGCCTTTATCGATCGCTGCGACGATCCCGGACTTCTTTTCAAAAGTTTTCACGGGCTTCGTTTGTCTGTTTTGTCGATGAAACTTAATTGCTTCGCCTCCTCTTGCAAGCTTCCGGCCTTGCTTAACAACTTCTCGAAAGTCTTAATAGTAAATCCCTTGAGGAGAAGTGCTATCGGGCCATGAATGCTCTTAAGTAAAATGCCGACTGCATGCTGTTCTTGTAGCTGTGGCTCACACTTCATACTTAGATTCCTCCATCGAAGTATATAGTCCACCAAAGTTTCGTTCGGCTTCTGCTTCTCTACCACTAAATCACCTATAGTGATGTGGTGCTGAGCTCCGACAAATCGCTTGATGAAGAGGTTCTCTAATTCTGAAAATGTCTTCACCGAACCGTTCGGTAATTCCGCATACCAATCAAAGGCGATCCTCGACGAGCCGTCGACAAATTGTCGGAAGAGTAAAGCATCACTTCCGCCGGCATTGCAACAACTGGCACGAAAATGTGCAACATGCTGCCGAGGGTTTCCGGTTCCATCAAAGGTCTTGAACAGAGGTGGTACAAAGCCTTTCGGATATTGGACAGCGTCGAATTCTTCGGGGTAAGGTCTACCCGTCCGAATGGATGTCCCGCTCTTTGATTGTGCCAAGGCTTCTCGCACCTCGTTGTTCCACCATGCTCTTGATATCCTTCTCCGGAATCATGTTCGGGTAGAATCTTTCTTTGGTCGATCGTCTCCGTTAACGGATGTAATCTCTTTTCCTCCGTCTGTAATATGAATAACTTTTGGAGGCGTTTCTCTTGGGGGTTGAGCTTGACTCTGAAGAGTGGCTAGGACTGCAGCCATCTCTTCCATCCTTTTTGCCAATTGAGAGATTGTATCGTCTTTTTCTCGAATTTGTGCTCTTAATGCTTCCGGTTCATCTCTTTCCATAGCTGTCGGAGCACCTTGCGAAGCTGACGATGCTCGTGTTTCAACCATGTTAATTTCTGCATATTCATCATCCATGAACTCTGACGAGTCGACTTCATCTCCGAACTTTTCTTCTCTTTCTCTTGCTAATCGTTGAATGTCG
This sequence comes from Papilionanthe hookeriana x Papilionanthe teres, assembly GCA_022702705.1. Classification (NCBI taxonomy): domain Eukaryota; kingdom Viridiplantae; phylum Streptophyta; class Magnoliopsida; order Asparagales; family Orchidaceae; genus Papilionanthe; species Papilionanthe hookeriana x Papilionanthe teres. The sequence goes on from JAKZJZ010000787.1 coordinate 11,954, forward strand.
GTTCTTAGCTTTTCCATAGCGTCTTCCAATGGTCTTTTTCGTGCGGTTTCGCAGTTATCATGCGATGGCTGTCGGGTTTCCTTTTTGGGAGTCCCCTTCATTGCAGTGGTGCTTTCTTCGGACTCAAGTCTCCTGACGAGACTTTCCTTTTCTGGTCGTTGTTTCGGTCTTAATTGGCGGTAGTGGGACGCCATACCATCCTTCTAGCGGCAGAAGGCCCAGGACCGGATGGTCCGTCGGCCGAATGCCTGGAAGGTGGTATCCTCCCCGATCCGTAAACCCGAAACAACAACGAGGTGGACTAGCCTTCATCTTCTTATTCGGCTCTTTTGCGGCGATAGCGGGTTCTACTCGTGGCCCGAGACGGGATTTGGCCAGCACCCGTCCTATTCTTCTTAAAATCTCCGATACAGGGCATTTCTCTTTCTTTGCTAACTTCTCAATCACGATCCGTAGTCGGGCAAATGGTGTAATCCTAGCCCTTTTCTTTCGTTGTCGCTATAGTATGCGGGTCGAGGTAATGTAGAAGCAATCCTGCGGACATTTTCCTCGTCGACTGCGGCGGAAAGGGATGGAATCTACTTCCTTCCAAAAGGGGTGTATATTCAGGCAATGGTATGTATTCAGGTAGTGGTGTGTACTCATGGATTTCTTCTAAGAAAGCGACTTCAGCAGCTCTGGCCTTCCTGGCAATCTTCCTACCTCTGTTTCTTCTCTGAGTCCGTGTTAGGGGTGGAACCCTTGAGTCGGACCCAATTTCAAAAACGAAGGTCTTGCACGGAAATCCGTACCCTCCACGGTAACATGCTCGTTACAAATTTGAACTTCCTTCCCCTTCGGCTTGGCGGAAGCCGGGGTAGGTGCAGAGACGACTAGACCAGGTGGGGTAGAGATAACAGTCCTCCTTTGGACAGTAGTATTCCTCTCAGCTGGAACCCTTTGCAGGGGAGGAAACTCTTGAGTTGACTTAAGGTTGAACTCGATCAAAGGTCTTTCAGTTTCAGATACTTTGTTTGTCAGCGCGAAAAGGGTAACGTCAGTGATCTTGACATTTGTGTTCTCGAATCCTTGTCCAAACCGGATGATCCCATTGTCGGGCAGCTCATCCTTGTAAACAGCGAAGTCCGGTCCATTGGTGAAGGAGAAAATCAGCTTTGGGACTTCCATTTTCGCAGGGTAGATTCTGATTGTCAGTCCCAAGTTATGCTTCTTCTCATCGGGACGAAAAGAAAGGAATCGAAAAGAGTCCGAACACATTCTTGTTCATGTATTTATAAGAAGGAGTTATTTGTTAAAAGAGTCATTCATTAGAGGGTTTGTTTATTTAGAATGAAATGTTCAAAGGTGTAGAGAAGGTAATGAATTCGATTCGAGTTGGAAAGGAAAAGAAAGTCTTATGCAAGACTTCTCGACTTGAAGGACCACTCCTAAACTAACACCTATTGGGGGTCCACCCCACCTCAGAAATGAGGTAAAAGGATCTCGGAACCTCTCTGTTTAGGGGTGTCTAAACAGTGGCTCCTAAATCCGAGAGAATGTTGGCTATACTCGTTCAAGGTAGAAATGAACATAGTATTCCAACGGAAAGAAGGGTAGTTTGATCCATTAGGGACATGGATACACTACCGATTTTTGAAAGCAAAACTATCTGATTAAAAATGGAGAGAGGAATTTTCCCCAGCGGAGTCGCCAGAAATTGTCGGCATATTTTTAGAGTTATGTGATTTTATTTTGAAAAGGGGTCGCCTAACGAAATTGTCAGGCGAATTTTTAATTTAATTTAGATAAATAATTTGAAAAGTAGTATTTGGTTTTAGAAAATAATTTTTTAAATTTTAAGATTTTAAGATATAAAATCAAACTGATCTCACATCCCGAATAGTTTATATAAACGAGCACCGCACCACAAACCGTGTATCTATCCCGAAGAATAGACACATTGCTCGATGATGGGGCTCGATTAAATAAACTAGAAGGTTTGTGACATCCGTTTGGTCCGCGAACCAATTTTATAAGCCGACAAATTCCCCGCTTAATATGAAAACATTAAACGAGGTTTATATTACTCGGGTTCTTAAAATTCCCTATAAGGGCAAGCCCCTATAGTTAATTACATCTTAAGTGACGGGAATCACCTAAGAAAACTCTCGATAATAATCAGTAGTTCGCTCTCAAGAATTTCAAAGTTTAAGTCTTCAAGGGATTGAATTTTGGAATTTCAATAGGGAATGGATCAAATTTAGAACATTTTATTTTGGGAATCCAAAGGAAGAAAGGTAGGAGAAATCACAGATTCGAAGCGAACTTCGGTAATTTCCCGACTATCCTATTTGTTTGGCTTGGATTTAGGAAAGTCCTAATGTTTATTTAATGTTTTGATCTTGCTAATTTTAATTAATTAGGACTTATATTCGTATGATAAAATCATACAAATAGCCTTGAAGATGTGAGGGTTTATGTCGTATCGGACGACTACCTCGAAGTCCTAAGACCGGTTAGGGCTTAATTTACATGATATGATCATGCAAATGCCTAACGAAGAGTTGAGGATTTATGTTGCACTAGGCAAGCTACCTCTAAGTCCTATGGCTTGGTTATTTAATTCTAAGAAAGTTTTGCTGAAGTAGACTCAGGTTTTGCTGATGACGATGGCCGTGCTGCCCACCATGCTCCGAGCTCCTTGTTGTAGAGGTTTAGTTTTAGAAATCATAAATCAGGAGATGAGAGAAGTGTTTTGGTTTAGAGAAAATCTTAAAATCCAGGTGTTTTTTTATGTTTTAATTAAAACAAATATTAAAGTTGATTATAACAACACCGGTTAAGATCCTATGGTTCCATCCTTCCGGCATCGTTATTTTTATCGGATTCACTTAGTCCAGATGAATTTGCTAAACTCAACTGAATGAGTTCCACACTTTCATTTAGACCATGGGAAATCCCGTTAGCAACACGTAGGTTACATCATCCGAGGCATTCCCGATCATCCAACAATACATTTTAATTTAGTTGTAGTTGTAGTTTTGTTGTTCTGTTTGTGATTAAATTTTGAGTTGTTTTATATTTTGAAATGTTGTGGCGGTGAATTTTATCTTGTAATGACTTTTAATTTAGTTTTGGTTTCAGTTTTAGGGACTATCCTAAAGGTGTGGGTTTTCATGCAACGGTTGTTTATCATGCAAGAAAAGTAAGTGCGATGCGATTAAATAAATTGCAATAAGGTAAATTGCGATAAAATAAAAGCATACCTGGAGGGTCTTCCCGTCATCCCAAGCCGTACTTAAAACACAATTAGAATATTTAAGCATTTAAAGCAAGTTCCTAGGTAAAGCTAAGGGAAGGGTTATGGTTTTCTACCAAGTTCCTAATCCTATAGCTAGTCATCTCCTATGACGTCTAGGTTCTTGTATTTTGGTTTGAGGACGATTTTCTTCATCAAAGAACAATTAAGTTCAATTGTTCTTATAAACATCCTATCATATCGAGGAAGTGCTTAAGACGAGTCTTAAACATCTTTTCAATATTTCTAGGATTATTTTAAGTCCAAGAGAATTTAATTATACAAATGAATTAATCCTCCAGGAGTTCAAGTTTGTTATCTTACTCGGTGAACTAGGACATTTGAATATCCTATGAATGAAGTAACACTTCACTTAATACTCCATTTAGGAGTTGTGACAACAAAAGCTTTCGAGGGTAAATTGATGTTCAAGTGATTTATGATTTAATTTAATTTCGATTAATGGATTTAAGTTTGGAATAGTGTTCAAGTTGTTTTAGGTTTATTTTTGAATTCTTTATGTCTTAGGTGACGTTATTTTTAATTCAATTTAATTTAATTTTAATTTAATTTAATTTGGTTTAGTTTCAATTTTAATTTAATTTATTTAATTTAATTTAATTTCAATTTTAACTCTGATTTTATTTTTTTAATTTAATTTAATTTAATTTAATTTAATATGTTTTAATTTAATTTAATTTAATTTAATTTAATGTGATTTAATTTAATTTAATTTAATTTAATTTAATTTAATTTAATTTAATTTAATTTAATTTAATTTAAATTTAAATTTAATTTTATTTTTAATTTTAATTTAATATTTTATTTTTTATGTTTTAATGATGATTTAATTTTAATTGTTAAAGTATTAATTTAATTGAAATTTTAAAAGGATTTAATTTAAATAATTTAACTTTAATTTAATTTAATGATTAAGTCTTTTAGCATTTTAAATCTTAAATTTGGATTATCATTTTAATTAGGAATTAAATATTATTGAGATGATTAATTTAGGGATTCTTAAATTAAAGAACAAATCTCTTCCTAATGATATCCCTATTTTAATAATCCCAATTTTTTCATTATTCTTCCAAATTTAATTAATTATTTAATTAAGGTTTTATTTTAATTATTTTTAAATTATTTGGTAGGTTTCTACCCTTTAATTATTTAAATTTCAATCATCCAAATCAGATTAGGATCAAATATTTTACTCTTTCATTTTATTAAGCCTAAAGTTTTAATTAAGGGTTAAAATTTTAATTACCATTTTGCCCTTCAAGCTTAATAATTTCATAACTCACTAAATTGAGCTTAAATGAATTTGAAATTTTTATGTGACTTCACTCATATGCCAATAAAGACATTAGAGGAGAAAATGTGATTTTTCTGTATTTAATTTATTTATGTAATTATTTTTGGTGGAAAATAGGGATTTCCAAGAAAAATTTAATAATATGACCAAGGGAAAGTTTCTGTCCTTAGGAAAATTATGAAACATTCCTAATGACCAGAGGACCACTTGGACCAATTTTGGTGATTTTTTGAATTATATTATTTTTATTATAATTATTTTGAGTTTTAGAGTGTTAATTAATTTAAAAATAAAATAAAGGTTGAAAAATGAATTTTATATTTTTCAAAAATCTCTCTGATATCAAGGAAACTAGAGGACCACTTTTTATAATTTTCTGATTTTTCCTTGATTTATTAGAATTATTTTAGTGGAAATGCTAGAAAATACATTTTTTAATTTTAAAATTACCTTAAGGCTCTAAAATTTAATATCTCATCATAGAGACCTAAGAAAAATATGGGATTTGTTCCTAAGTGATTAAAATTCAAAATGTGACATTTTGGTGAATTTTATTATTTTTATGATTTTTATTATTTTTTAATTATTAAAAATATTAAAATAATGCAAAAAATCAACTTTTTTAGAAAATTGCAATTTTAATTTTCTTAAATTCCCCTGATACCAGAGAGGCTCCAAAACCAATTTGGTGGATTTTTGAAAAGCATTTTGAAAGTTATGAGTTTTTAAAATTTAAGTTGGCTAAATGGCTTAATCAACCCATTTGGTAGGGCTAACCAAGTCCAATTAACTTCAAACTTTTATGGTAGGTTCCTCTGATCCTAAAGGTCAGTGGAGAATTGATTTCAAGTCAATTTGGTGTATGATTAGCTCTAATTAATTAAAACTTCATTTTGGGTGTTTAAGCCAATTAGGGCTATTCCAAGTGGATTAATTCAAAACCTATTTTTCCTAGGGTTCTCTGGTCACAAGAAACATCACCAAATTTTCCTAGGATTTATTTCACAAAATGCTAATTATTGGAATTAAAATACTCGGAATAGTGACTTAGAATTGAAAAATCAATAACTCTTCATAGAGATGGCCTCGACTTTGGAAAATTCGGGGAATGTTCCCAAATTCGGAGGCTTCAAATGCCCTATGGTCTCATGCCATGGTGAATTGTATAGATGCATGGAGAATTGAAATAGTGCAGAGAGTAAATAAATTATTAAAAATCAAATACTCAATGAAATTAAATGATTTCTTTTCCACATTATTCTTCTCTGTTCACTGAGCAAGAGGGTATTTTTATTTTATTTTTCTGATTTTTGTACACAAAGTTATGTATTTTTGAACTTTAGGGAATTAAATAAATAAGAAAATGCCTATTTTTCTACTTATCCAGCGCGGCGCCCTGTCATCCTCGGCATCTCCGAACGACCACGCGACGCGCTCCCATTCGACGCCGCCACTTGAGTCAGCAGCCCGGGTCCCGCCTTCCGCGTATCATCCGCTGATCCGACCTGATCTGAGCCGTCCATCCGCGCGTGTATTGAATGAACGACATCCGTTCATCGTCCCCAAGCCTCTTAGCCCGAGAACCGTCCATCTTCTAGGCTTAAGATCTCGCTCGATACTTGACCAAATTAAACGTTCTTATGCTCTATGGATTCATCTCGAAAAGACGAACACATCCATACGGTTTATATGGCATGAAATTGACTCAATAAAAATGGAGAATGTTCAGAAGCTCGGGAAGAAGAGTAAGACCATACCTTTGCTCAGAGAAGTGTAACTTCGATCTGAGGGTTGTGTCACCTTCGATTGGGTCCAAGCAAGCTCCGGATGAAGTCTCCGGCCCAGTGAATTGTCTGGGTATGACTTCGACCAAGCCCGATTTCAACCTTTGGAGTCTGGAACAGATGGGTGGCCTGGAGAGGGGGCTTTCACTGGGGAACTTCTCCTCTTGACCTTGTGCAGGTGTAGGTGAGTTTAATTTGACTTTGGTGAAGGATTTGGGAATGTCCTGTTCTGGCCTGAGAATTGAGCTCCAAAATTGAGCTCAATTAGTGGGGATTAGGGCAAATTGACAGTGGGGATCAAGTGCTCTAGGTGTGGGGAGAGTCTGGAGTGATTTTGGCAGAGTTTCCTTAAGGTTGGTTCAGCACCTCCTCATGGCCGAGAGAGGTGGGGTTTAAATAGGAGAGGCTGGAGGGCCTCCCAGAGGGAGTTAGGACTTGGGATCAGCTGCTTAGGTCAAGGGAAGAACAGCCATGGTGGCCATTGGGCATGGGGCAACTCAGCAAGGTGGAATTCCAAAGTTTGGCTCCTCCCCATGTCTCGGCCATGGCGTTTTCCGGCGGCCCAGGTGGCTGGCCGGCAGGCAAGGGTCACCATCTTGACCAGGGAGGTCAGGGCTTGGGTTTAGTGTAGGCAATTGGCCAAGGCCATGTGTAAAGGGCTTGGATTAAAATGGTATGGGAGAGAGGCAATTTTGGCTCCAAATGGGTCAACCCATCCTTTTGGGCTAGGTGCACCACCTAATGCTTGGTTTAGGCTGAAGGGAAAGTGATTTGGTTCAAGCATAATCGAGTAGGTGTGAAGTCACCATCCAAGCACGATTAGGCATAAGCATGGTTAAGGGGAATCATGGGAGTGGTTAATCACCTTAAGGGAATGTGGAAAGGATCTCCTCCTTTTGCCATCAATGTAGCAAGGTCACATGTGAGCAACTCACATGGCTTGCATGTGGCTTAAGCAGTGGCTTCATGGCTTGCCTTTGGCTTGGGAAAAGCTTGGTCGATTTCTATGAATATGGATTTTAGAAATTTTGGTAATTTAGGGGTGATTTGATGGGATTTAGCATATGGCTTGATTTGGAACCATTTGATGATTGATTTAGGACTTAAGGGATGATTTTAATTGAAGTCATGATGAAGAAGAGTGTCATATGGGCTTTGTATGAATTTTGGGCCTTTAAAATTTAGTGAAGATGGGCTTTTAAAATGGTTTAGGAAAGTGGGCTTTTAGATTTCAAAACAAATTTTAGGATGAAAATTTTGCAAAGTATTGGATCCAATAAGTGTTGAATTTAATTTAGGAATGTTTCATGAATGATTTGGAATCAATTTGAAGTAGTTTGGGCTTGAATTGGGTTGGATTTGGACTTCTTTGGTAAATGGGCCAATGTAAGTCAAATTGGGCTAACTTGGGTCAATGTTGGGCTAGAGTTGAAATTGATGTAAAATTAATGTTGGGAAATGTTTATGGGAATGTTTCAAAGAGGTTTTGGCTTTGGTTGGGTTTTGATTTTGGTGTTTGAGCTTATTTGGGTTAGGTTTGGGCTTAGGTCAAAATTGGGTCTTTTAGCTTTGGGTTGAATTTGAGTGGGGTTTGGGTCTAAATTTTGGGCAAATCATGTTAGTGTTTTGCTTGTGAGGATGTTAGGGAAGGTTTAGAAAAGATTTGGGGTTAATTGGAGTTGAATTGGGTGAGTTTGAGCTAAGTTTGGGTCATGGGTCCAAATTGGGCTTTAAGGTCAAAAGTGAAATTAGATTCAAATGTCAATCAAATTGGGCTTGGATTTGGTCTAGATTGGTGTTGGGGATGTTGAATTGAAGTTTAGAATTGAATTGGACCAGAATTTGGGTCAATTGGGTAGGTTTGGTTTGACATTGGGTTCACTTTTGGGTTAAAATGGGTCAAATTGGGGATTTTGACAAAAGTGGGGTAAATTGACAAAATTTGCCCATGGTGTAGTTGAACAAAATGAAATTGGGAATAGTTGGGATTTTTTGGAATTTTATGGGAGTTTTCTGAATTTTTGGATTTTTGGGTCAAGAGGGGCATTTTGGGTATTTGGAGGGTATTGGGAGGTATTTTTGGAATTTTTGGTATTTTTGGCTATGGATGATCAATTTGAGTAATGTGGGGATGTTTGGGATTGGTTTTGAGGAATTTTGGGTGATTTGGAGATTTTGATAAATTTGGGTAATTTCAAGGGTTTTGGGTAGGCTAGGCGGGTGTAGGGTCCCGGAGGTCAAAAATTGAAAATTTGGAAAATTGAAGATTGGGTAAATGTAAGTGGAATGAAATCATTTTGATTGAGCCATGAAGCCATATCAAGCCCACATGAGCCATGAGAGGACTCATTTGAGGCATTCACTATGTTGTTCCTAACCCTCTTAGCCAAGGGCTTAGGGGTTAAAGATCATCCATGTGAATCACCTGCATGAGTCAGGAGGTCAAATTGGGTATGGGTGTGTTTTTAGGAGGTGTGTGAAAGTGTAGTGTATAAGTATAATGTGTGTGTAAGTCAGCCCTTCACCGGACCGAGACCACCTGGGGCGATCCTAAGGCCAAAGAGTCCATAGGAACTCATCCTTTAAACTTCCACATTTGATTTCAACCCTCTAGGTGATTAGGGGTCTACAATCAAGTTTGTGGGGTTTGCGGGGAGTTAAGAAGTGGTTTGAATTTCTAAGTGGTGGGTCCCAATTCTAATCCTCTAGGATAGTCAAAGGAAAAGCCTAAGGCTAGATCCTAAGTACTAAAGAGAAGAAGAGAAGACCTCATCAAAAATGAGGTCAACAATTACATCCAAGATTTGGGGAGGTCAAAGTCTTTAAAAGGAGGGTGTAAATAAATAGGGAAATATTATTTATCGGGCGTAGAATTGGAAATTTTAAAGTGACGGACTAAAAATCTCGATTCGGTCTTATCTTTTGGGTCGTTGAAGTGTAGATGTTAGCCCTCGGGCGAGGGAACATGGGAGCTCCAAAGTTAGAGCTGTTATCCTCCCGACCTAGCCGCAGATTCGGTAACCAAGCATAGGATTAGTCAATGCTTTTTATGCACGAACCAAAGGGTAAAAAATAGGAATGCTCCTATTGGCACAATATAATTCTAAGCTAACTTAATTATCCATTCACTTAATTCTCTTAACAAGGGGAGGATACTTTTCATTTAATTATCCTCACTTAATTCACTTTCCATTAAACATTAGTAGTAGAATTTAGTATAATTGTTCTTTATTTACATTTACTAGATAATTGTTTCAACTATTGTAATTAGTTCATAATCTCTAAACTTCCCTATGGGATCGATATCTGAGACTCCATTAGAGCCCTATATTACTTGAACGATATGTATACTTGCGTTTATAAGAGGTAACTTTGCTATTATTGAATATTTATTTTTACACTTGTTAACACTTATAAAGTTACGCATCCCGATGTCGAGTTTACAGCGCGTTGCTGTGGACGTAGAGTAATTATTAAAGTAGTTAGTGAGATAATTATTAAGGTAATTACTAGAGTAACGAACTATTTTAAATTACATAAGTTTTAGTTTCGATTGTGTATGAACAAATTTAGAAAAGAAAATTTAATACCTTACGATTTGGAATAAGAACGTACTTATTAAAAAATTAGAAAACGAAAAGAGAAATTATAGATTTAAATCAAATGGCAAATAATCCGAGTAATTGAAAATGAAAATCAATCGAGACCTTTGAGAGATTGCACTAACCTACATTAGATGAAATTCACTTAACTATCCAAAACCACGATGTAGCGGCTAATTCATTTGAGCTTGAACCTGCAATTATCCAAATGATATAGAATAATCAATTTAGTGGTTCACCAAACAAAGATCCTAATTTACATCTTGCTAGTTTTTTAGAACTTTGTGCTACTTTTAAATATGACGGAGTATCTAATGATGCTGCTAGACTTAGGCTTTTTCCTTTTTCTTTAAGGGATAAGGGTAAGATGTGGTTAAATTCAGTAGCACCTGGATCTATTAGAATTTAGGGAGAATTATCACAAAAATTTATATCCAAATACTTTCCTCCTTCAAAAACTACTATACTTAGAAATGATATAACCTCTTTTAGTCAGTTTGACGGAGAATCGATATACGAAGCTTGGGAGAGATTTAAAGATCTTCTTAGGAAATGCCCACATCATGCATTACCAGATTGGTTAATTATTCAAACTTTTTATAATGGATTAGTAGGATCTCTTAGATCTATTATTGATGCTGCCGCTGGTGGTTCATTAATGTCAAAACCATTTGATGAGGCTTATTCGTTAATTGAAGAAATGGCTACCAACAATTTTCAATGACCTTCTGAAAGGCTAAATCCTAAAAAATAGCTGGAGTCCATGATTCTGATGTAATATCTATGTTAGCTTCTCAGATTGAGGCTATATCTAAGAAATTAGATCATTATGGAATGAATTATTCTCCTGCTATAATGGAAGAAAATTCATCTGGGCAATTTGTGGATGTTCAAACTTCTTATGAAACTTTAAATACTATTAATAATAGATCAAATAATCCTTATTCAAATTATTACAACCCTGGTTGGAAGAATCATCCTAATTTTAATTGATATAACAATTCTACTAATCAACAATGGGCAAACAACCTAGTAAACTAATTAGGAAAATCATCTAACCATGGAAATCCTAATTAGAAACCTTCTTATCCACTCGGATTTAATAATAACTCTCAATTTAAGGAAAAGAAGTTATCTATGGAAGAATTGATATTAAGGGTCAACATTTGCGAGAATCAAGGAAATCGAGTTACAAATTCGAAAAACCAATTACAAAATCGAGGAACTGCTATTAAAAATATTGAAACTCAACTTGGGCATATCGCTACAGACACTTAATAATAGAATTCCTGGAACTTTTCCTAGTAATGTGGAAATTAATCTTAAAGACCAAGGAAAAGAACAAATAAAAGCGATACGAGTTACGTAGTGGAAAAGAATTAGAAGTAAGAGTACAAAGAAACGGAAATTGAAAAAGAGAAAGTGGAAATTGAAAAAGAAAAGGATCGGCAAGATCAAGATTTAGAATATCCACTAATACCAATGAAAATTACCGTAAAAACCACCACCACCATTTTCTCGGTGATTAAAGCAACATAGAAAGGGTAAACAATTTTCTAAATTCATTGAAATCTTGAAAAAATTAACGATGAATATTCCCTTTATAGAAGCATTAGAACAAATGCCCAATTATGTGAAATTTATGAAAGATATTCTAAACAAGAAGAGAATGTTCACATACAATGAAACTATTGCACTTAGCGAAGAGTGTAGTGCAATTATTCAGAAAAAACTTCCTGAGAAATTAAAAGATCCTCATAGTTTCACTATACCATGTGCTATTGGAGAAAAATTTTCTGGAAAAGATTTATGTGACTTAGGAGCCAGCATTAATCTTATGCCTCTATCAATTTTTAGAATATTAGGATTGGGAGAAGTCTCACATACTTCTATAACTCTTCAGTTAGTTGATTGTTCAGTGACTTATCCTAAAGGAGTTATCAAAGATGTGTTAGTAAAAGTGGATAATTTTATTTTTCCTGTTAATTTTATTATTTTAGATATGGAGGAAGATAAAGAAATATCTATAATTTTAGGGAGACCCTTCTTAGCTACTAGAAGAGCCATGATTGATGTTCAAAAAGGAAAATTAACTATGAGAGTAAATGATCAAGAAGTAACTTTCAACATTGCAAAATCAATGAAATACCTGCTATTGAAAAAGATGATGAATTTTTTCCAATGGAAATTCTTGAACATCTGCGAAATAAACATTTTAAATAATATTTTGAAAATAAACAAGAAATAGAAAATGTAAAATTATTTGAAAAAGCAGAAAATGAAGAATTAGATTATATACAAGAAAGATTTGAGATGCTAGATGTTACATAAAATGTTGAAATAAATATAGTTCCGTCGATTATAAAATATCATGAACTTGAGTTAAAAATTTTACCTACTCATTTGAAGTGTGCATTTTTGGGAAATTCTTTAACTTTACATATTATTATATCGGCGAGAATTAAATGAATTACAAGAGCAAAAACTTTTAGAAACATTAAAGAAGTATAAGAAAGCTTTTGGATGGACTTTGGCAAATATTAAGAAAATTAGTCCTTCAATCGTATGCATGCAATTATTTTAGATAATGAAAATAAACCAAGAGTTGATCCCCAAAGGAGATTAAACCAGACGATGAAAGATGTAGTCAAGAAAGAAATTTTAAAATGGTTAGACAATGGTATTAAATGCGGCCACTAGGAAAGATCACTTCCCTTTACCATTCCTGGACCAAATGTTGGATAGACTTCTTTGAGCACAAATACTTTTGTTTTTTAGATGGATATACCGGCTACCATCAAATTCCTATCGCTCCCGAGGATCAAGAGAAAACTACATTTACTAGTCCTTATGGAACGTTTGCTTTTCGAAGGATGCCTTTTAGATTATGTAATGCACCTGTAACATTTCAGAGATGTATGATGTCTATATTTAATAAATTAATTGATGATGGAATAGAAGTATTTATGGATGATTTCTCTGTATTTGGAACATCATTTGACGCATGCTTGTATCATCTTGAAAATGTTTTGGAGTTATTGATCACTGAAAAATTTATTAAGAAATTCATACCTATTTTTTGATGAAATTGCACTTTAAAGAAAGGTATTTTCTTTATTTTGTTACAGAATGGAGAATTTAGGTGATAAAAACAAAAATCATAAAAAGGAGCGGATTTGGAGCAAAAAGGAAGAAAATAATGCAATTTGTGTTAAGTCGCCGACGGCGAGATCGAGCCCGCCGACGGCGAGGGTATGACGAAGAAATTCTAAAGAATTTATAACCGTCTCGCTCGACAGTCGAGTCCGAGCCCGCCGACGACGAGATAGCGCGGTTGGAAGACCTTCTAGAAGCCTCGCCGACAACGAGCTAGTTCGTCGCCGACGGCGAGCTAATTCAAATGGTGCGAGATACATTGAACCCGGACACCTTTTGAAGAGATGCTTACACACCTCTTGGTCCTTTGCTCACCTCATATATAGTAGGCCAAAATCGATCCGTGTGTCTTTGGTGTGTGTCTCTAAGTGTTATTTTGTGTTGTGGGTGTCTCTAAGTGTTATTTTGTGTTGTGTGTGTTCTAAGTGTTATTTTGTGTTGTGTGTGTTCTAAGTGTCTTTAAGTGCAGTTTTGTGTGTCAAGTTTTGTCTTTAGTGAGTTTAGTGAGTAATTAGTGAGTCGTCTCTGTATCGGAAGGAAGAGTCGAAGGAACTACAAGGAGTCCGCTTGGGATAAATCAAGATAAGTATTTGTATTTATTGTTTTTAACTTTAAATGAAATCCATGCTTAGTTTAGTTCCCATGCATTCCGAGTAGTTTATTAGTCTTTCTCCTCGTTTATGAAATTAAGTGACTTGATGAACTAAAAATAGAAGTACTTATATATATATTAATAAATTGTGATAATTTTTACTTAAAACTTAATTTACTTTCAAACTGGCCATTTGATTTGTTAAAATATGTTGAATATCAACTATAGTAAAAATTACATCTGATATTCTGGGAATTCAAAAGCCTTGGAAGGAAGGTGCAAATAAATAGGGAAATAATATCACTCGGGCGTAGAATCGAGCATTTTAGTGTGACAGACTAAAATATTCAATTCGGTCCTATTGTTGAGAGCTGAAGTGTAGATGTTAGCCCTCGGGCGAGGGGAACGTGGGAGCTCTTAAGTGGCGATCGGTATCCTCCCAGCTAGCCGTAGCATTCGTAATCAAACATAGGATTAGTCAATATTCTTTACACTGGACCAAAGGGTAAAGAATAGGAATGCTCCTATTTGTCACAATACCTTAAAATTATCTATTTAAATTCATCAATCACTTAAATTTCTAAACAAGGGGAAAGATACTTTTTCCGAATAGTTAAGACTTATTTAGCAATTAGTTTAATTTCCTGCACTTTCAATACGTATTAATTTTCTACTTAGTTAAGTTACCTAATTAAAATACTTAGTTTACTTTATTGCGCTTAAATTTAGAATTCCAAATTTTCGTATACTATTTTAAAATTAATATTATTATTATTTTAAAATTTGTTATTATTTAATTTTTCTTTCCCTGTGGGATCGATAACCGGGACTCCACTAGAGCCCCGTATTACTTGATACGATACGTATACTTGCGTAGCATCCACAACATAAACAATTACAATTCTATACATATAATATAGCGGGGTCAAGTTTTGGCGTCGTTGCAATTAAATTAAAAATATCATAATATAAAATTGTGGGTCGAAGTTTTTGGCGCCGTTGCCGTGGAAAGTAAGAAAAATTTACTAGAAAGTAACGGACTATTTTAAAATAATCATAATAAATAAATTAATATCTATTCTAAAATTGTATGCGCAAATTTGGAAACGAAAATTTTATACCTTACGATTCCGAATTGGAGCGTACAATTAAAAGAATTAGAAAACAAAAGAAACAAATTATAAATTTAACACAAATGGCGAATATTCCCTGAAATTCAAAATATGAACCAACAAAGACCATTAAGAGATTATGCCAACCCTACATCGGATGAAATTCATTTAACTATTCAAAACCCCGATGTAGTCGCTAATTCATTTGAACTTAAACCCGCAATTATCCAAATGGTACAAAACAATCAATTTAGTGGTTCACCTACTCGAAGATCCTAACTTACATCTTGCTAGTTTTCTAGAACTTTGTGCTACTTTTAAATATCAAGGAGTATCCGACGATGCTATAAGACTTAGACTTTTTCCTTTTTCATTAAGGGATAAGGCTAAAATGTGGTTGAATTCGTTAGCACTCTGGATCTATTAAAACTTGGGGAGAATTATCACAAAAATTTCTATCCAAATATTTTCCACCATCTAAAACTCGCTAAGTTTAGAAATGATATAACTTCTTTTTGTCGGTTAGATGGAGAATCAATATATGAAGCTTGGGAGAGATTTAAGGAACTTCTTAGGAAATGCCCACATCATGCACTTACCGTATCGGTGATTATTCAAACCTTTTATAATGGATTAGTAGGATCTTTAAGATCAATCATCGATGCTGCTCGTTGGAGGTTCATTAATGTCTAAACCATTTGATGAAGCTTATGCACTAATCGAAGAAATGTCAACAAATAATTTCCAATGGCTCGTTGATAGAGAAAATCCAGAAAAAGATAGTCGGCATTCATGAAAACGATGCAATACCTATGTTAGCTTCTCAAATTGCTTCGCTATATCTAAGAAATTAGATCATTTTGGAATGAACTACTCTCCTACTTTAGAAGAAAACTCATCTGGACAAATCATAGAATCTCAATCTAATTATGAAACTTTAAATGCTATTAATAATAGAACTAATAACCCTTATTCAAACTATTATAATCCTAGTTGGAAACTCATCCAAATTTTAATTGGAATAACACATCTAATCAACAATGGATGAATCAACCTAATCAAGCAAATCCAAACTATAAACCTAATTACCCACCTGGATTTAATAACAATAACCCTCAATTAAAAGATAAGAAATTATCTATGGATGAATTAATTCTGAATATGGGTCATCAACTACAAAATCAAGGAAATCAACTACAAATTCAAGGAAATCAATTACAAATTCAAGGAACACCTATTAAAAATATCGAAACTCAACTTGGACATATTGCTACTGCGCTAAATAATAGAATACCTGGAACTTTTCCTAGTAATGTGGAAATAAATCCTAAAGATCAAGGAAAAGAACAAAATAAAGCAATACAACTAAGGAGTGGAAAAGAATTAGAACCACAATTTCAAAAAGAACTTGAAAGCCAAAAAGAGGAAGTGGAAATTGAAAAGGAAACACTTCAACAAGATTCAAACTTAGAACATCCTTTAATACCTATGAAAATTTCTGTTGAAAAACCTCCACCACCATTTCCTCAACGACTAGCTCAACATAAAAAGATAAACAATTTGCTAAATTCCTCGAAATATTAAAGAAATTAACAATCAATATACCTTTTGTCGAAGCTTTAGATCGTATGCCAAATTATGTAAAATTTATGAAAGATATTCTAAATAAGAAAAGAAAATTCATCGATAATGAAACAAGTCGCACTTAGTGAAGAGTGTAAGTGTTATTATTCGAAGAAGTTTCCGAAAAATTGAAAGATCTCGGTAGTTTCACTATACCCGCGCTATAGGAGAAAAATTTTATGGAAAAGCTTTGTGTGACTTAGGAGCAAGCATCAATCTAATGCCTCTATCGATTTTTAAGAGATTAGGATTAGAAAAAATTACACCTACTTCAGTAACCCTTCAATTAGCTGATCGTTCGGTTACCTATCATAAGGGAGTTATTGAAGATGTGTTAGTAAAAGTAGATAAATTTATCTTCCCAGTAGATTTTATTGTTTTAGATATGGAGGAAGATAAAGAAATTCCTATCATTTTAGGAAGACCATTTTTAGCTATCGGAAAAGCTATGATTGATGTTCAGAAAGGAGAATTAACTATGAGAGTAAATGACCAAAAAGTTACATTTAATATTGCAAAATCAATGAAATATCCTGCGCTAGAAAAAGATGATGAATGTTTTCGGATGGAAATACTTGAATATTTACAACGCGAACATTTTAAGGAATATTACGAAGATAAATTAGAAAAAGAAAACACTCGAATTAATCGAAGATAATAATGAAGAACTAGATTATATTCAGAAAGATTTGAATTTTTGGATAATACCGAAAACACCGACAAGAATATAGTTCCATCAATTATTAAACCTCCTGAACTTGAGCTAAAAATATTACCTGATCATTTGAAATATGCTTATTTGGGTAATTCTTCAACTTTACCAGTTATTATTTCATCTGCATTAAACGAATCTCAAGAACAGAAACTTTTAGAAACTTTAAAAAAATATAAGAAAACTTTTGGTTGGACTTTAGCAGATATTAAAGGAATTAGTCCTTCAATCTGTATGCATAGAATTATTTTAGATGATGAACATAAACCTAAAGCAGATCCCCAAAGGAGATTAAACCCGATAATGAAAGAAGTAGTTAAGAAAGAAATTTTAAAATGGTTAGATGATGGTATTATATATCCTATTTTCGATGAGTGCTTGGGTAAGCCCAATTCACCGTGTTCCTAAGAAGGGAGGAGTGACCGTCACCGCTAATGAAAATAACGATCTTATTCCTATAAGACAAGTTACTGGTTGGCGTATATGTATTGATTATAGGAAATTAAATACCGCCACCGGGAAAGATCACTTCCTTTACCATTTCTGCACCGGATGTTAGATAGATTAGCTGGACATAAGTATTTTTGTTTTCTAGATGGATACACCGGTTATCATCAAATACAAATCGCTCCCGAGGATCAAGAGAAAACTACATTTACTAGTCCTTATGGAACTTTCGCTTTTCGAAGAATGCCTTTGGATTATGTAATGCACCAAGAACATTCCGGAGATGTATGATGTCTATATTTAGTAAGTTAATTGACAATGGAATAGAAGTATTTATGGATGATTTCTCCGTATTTGGAACATCATTTGACACATGCTTAACTCATCTCGAAAAAGTATTAGAAGTATGCGAGAAAACAAATTTAGTTCTAAATTGGGAGAAATGTCAATTTATGGTTGCAGGCGCATTGTATTAGGGCATAAAATTTCGGAAAAAGGCATGGAAGTGGACCTCGCAAAAATTCAAGTTATAGCTAAATTACCACCTCCAACTACGGTAAAAGGGGTAAGAAGTTTTCTTGGACATGCTGGATTTTACAGACGCTTTATAAAAGATTTTTCAAAAATTACTAAACCTCTATGCCAACTTCTCAAAATTGACAAGAAATTTGAATTTACAATCAAATGCCTGAATGCTTTTGAACTCTTAAAAGAAAAATTAATTACAGCACCTATAATAGTTTCACCTAACTGGGAGAAACCATTTGAGCTTATGTGTGATGCTAGTGATTATGTCGTGGGAGCAGCTTCTTGGCAAAGATATGAAAAGATTTTTAAAGTTATATACTTATGCTTTAGTAAACTTCAAATGATCTTTGAAATAAATTATACGACTTACAAAAGAGAATTATTAGCGGTAGTATATGGTTTTAATAAATTTAGACCTTATCTAATTGGAACAAAATTTATCGTGCATACCGATCATTACTAGCTATCAAATATTTAATGCAAAAGAAAGATTCCAAACAAGATTAATTAGATGGATGCTATTAATGCAAGAATTCGATTTTGAGATCGTTAATAAGAAAGGAACCGATAATCGAATTGCGGATCATTTATCAAGATTAGAAAATCATGAATTATCCGATATTGAAAATGAAATTATAGACGTTTTCTGATGAACAACTATATAATATCAATGAGTGGAAAATACCATGGTATCTTGATATAGTAAACTATATAGTTAGTAATATTTTACCACCTATGCTAACTTTGCAACAACGAAAAAATTCATCCATGATACGAAAACCTATTTTTGGGATGAACCATATTTATATAAGCAATGGAAGGATTTAATTATTAGAAGATGTGTACCTTATGAAGAAAGCGAACCAATTATTCAAAAATATCATGATTCGATTTTGGAGGACATTTTGGGATCGATAAAGCCGCTATAAGATTCTACAATCCGGATTTTACCTGCCTACTCTATTTAGAGATGTATACGGATATATTAAAACTTGCGATAAATGTCGAAAGAGTAGGAAATATATCTAGAAAAAATGAAATGCCTTCGAATTTTATATTAGAAGTTGAAATTTTTTATGTTTGGGGATTAGATTTTATGGGACCTTTTATTCCTTCATTCGGAAACTCATATATATTAGTAGACTGTTGATTATGTTTCCAAATGGATTGAGGCACAAGCTTTACCTAGGTGTGATGCTAAGAGTGTTTCAAAATTTCGATGAAAAATATTTTTACTAGATTCGGAATGCCGAGAGTGATTATCACCGACGGAGGAACTCATTTTGAAATAAATACATTCACAAACTAGTAGAAAAATATAATATTACTCATAAGATATCCACTGCTTATCATCCACAGACTAGCGGATTAGCTGAAGTATCTAATCGTGAGATTAAACGTATTTTAGAAAAATCTGTAAACCCAAATATGTTAGATTGGTCTATTAGATTAGATCAATCGCATTATGAGCTTATAGGATCGCTTATAAAACTCCGATTGGAATGACTCCTTACGAGCTTATATATGGAAAAACATGTCACTTACCAGATTGAATTAGAACATAAAGCATATTGGGCGATTAAAGAATTTAATTATAATATGAAGGAAGTCTAGTGAGAAAAGATTGCTCGTAATTAAATGAATCGGAAGAATTAAGAAATGAATTATATGATAATGATCGATTTATAAAGAAAAGATGAAATTATGGCATGATCGGAAGATTAATCGGAGAAATTTCGAACCGGGACGGGAAGTTTTACTATATAATACTAGATTGAAATTATTTCTGGAAAATCGAAGTCTCGATGGTTAGGACCTTTCACCATAACTCAAATATTTTCATACGAAACTATAGAAATCGAAGATCCAAAAGCTGGACATAAATTTAAAGTTAATGGACATAGATTAAAACCATATTTCGAAGGTATAAGACCTAACTATAAAGAGGTTTTAATGCTTAGTCGACTCGATTAATAATCGAAATTAAGTCGGGTCGACGACGTTAAACCAAGTGCTTTATGGCGAGGCAACCCATATTAGTTATCTATTTTTATTGTATCTTAATAGTTAGTCTATATTATTGAAACTTTACTACTCAATTATTATTAAGAATCATCACATATTCGAACCATTATGATGAGAAAAGAAATTATTCGATTTAGAGCGAAATTGGACATTATTTTGGAATCTCGCCAGACGGCGAGGTCGATACTCGCCGACAGCGAGGTTCGCGCCTAATTTAAATTCGGTTTATTTATCGAGCTCGGCGACGAGCGAAACGTCCGCCGACAGGCGAGAACATGGGAGCGGTTTTATAAGCCGAGTCGCCGACGGCGAGAAACTTCTCGCCGACAGCGAGAGAAGTTATAAAGATGAGTTATTTATAATTTGAATGCCGATTTGGACGGTTTCAACACCAATTCCTTTGTGAAAACCCATTCTAAAATCATTCTAGATCTCGCCTTCTTCACTAGAATTCATTCCATTCACCATAATGGCCTCCAAATTCTTAGATTCCTCTAATTCCGGAGTGTTTAACCGGAGGAAATTTGTGAGTGCGAGAGCGCGACGGATCTTCAACAAGGTTTTGGTAAAGAAAAGAGTTATCAAGGAACGGGGATTTTTCAATCGAGGATTAGAGAATTTCACTACGAAGATAGAAGAAACGATCGCGCAGCGGCACTGGGAGGTATTTTGTTACACTACGTATGCTGTTGTTATTCCAGTTGTGAAAGAGTTCTACTCTAACTTACATGCGATCAACAATGGAAATGTCTACGTCCGAGGAAGATGGGTGACGTTTACTCCATCAAGAGTAAATGAATTATTCTCTATAGAAAACACCCGGCATGTCACTATTCGAATTTTGTGCCTTCTCGATATAATATGAATGAAATATTTCGATATCCGATCGATGAACCGGAAGATTGGGAAATGCGTGAAGACGGGTATGTTAGTTTCTACGCATCATCTGTTGAATCTCGTCTCAAAGCACTAGCTTTTTCATCTCATCTAAATTGTTACCTACTATGAGGGTAAACAAGGTTTCGAAGGAATGCACTATATTGAATTATTGTATTCAAAATGGATGCTCTATTGATGTTGGATCAATAATTGTTAAGTCCGCATTGGGTTTAATTGTGCATGGGTCGATTCACGGACTAGGACACACCATCTACTTATTTTTGCATTATGCGGTCGGTACTGTGGTTTCTTATGAAGCTTGGAAAAGGTTACGTTACCTTGGAAGCCGCTTGATCCTACGGATATGTTCCCTACTTTGGACAATAATGAAGACATTACATTTATCTCCGATAGAGCTTCACGGGATAATCCTATAGCAAGGCTCGTTTCGGATAAAACGGAGTTACTTATGAAGAAAATTAAAGGAATGGAGAAAGAAGCTCGCGAAAGTGAGAGATTCAATCGACAATATATCCGATTTATTTGATCACATTGATCGGAGGATGAAGGAACACTTTGATCATTCGGACACACGGAAGCTAGCTTTCTTCATTTAGCGAGACGAGAGGGTTGGATCATTTGAAGAATGCGCTCGGAATTTCCCTTCGGGCCTTTCTATAACTTATTTGTGCATCATCGTCATATCGGAAATATCGGAGAAGATGAAGATTCGACATTGAAGAGTAGTAGTAAAGATTTCCATAGTATGTTTGTATTTATGTTATTTGATTTGATTTAGATTTTATTATGTGTGGAGTGATGATTTAAATATTTCAAACCTAATTGAGATATGCGTCATAGTTTTGTATCGAAGCATTTAGTGTGTCGTGGATTGGTTTGCGATGGCGTCGATTCGTAGTAAGGATTGGAGAATTGAAGTTTGATTATAGAGTTTAAAATTATGTTAGTTTGTACATCTCATGGATTTCAATATTAAAGCTAATTTGTTGTGTTGTGTGAATTTGTTTGTGTATAAGTAGCTAATCTTCATATTAAATTAATAAATGATGTGATCGGAAATATAATATAAGGCAAATCAATGACGAAAATGAGTGACGAATTTCGAAAATTTAAATTTTTGGAATCTCACCGACGGTGAGAAAAATCCCGCCAACAACGAAGATCGATCTCGCCGACGGCGAAGAATTTCCCCACGACGGCGGATTTTTCCCGAGAGTTTTTGGTTCAGAAAATTTTAGCTTCGCGCGACAGCGAAGTCGCGAAAAACATATATTTTGACTGGGTCAAAACACTATTCATCATCCCAAACCTCTCATTTTCGCAAAAACTACCCTGTGGCTCACGAAATTTCGGATTTAGAGGCGATTTCATCACTCAAAACACCGGATTTCATCTTCTCTTGGTAAGTGCTTCACTCCTATGCAAAAATTTTTGATTTTCACCATGTATTTTCACCACATTGCAAATTTTGGGAAAAATCAAAATATGGAAGAAATATTCGGTGGAAATCCATGGAATTTGATTTAAATTGCTTATAAATATTGTAGGAAGCCTTCTTAGGATTATTTTTAAGTTTAGTGAAAATTTTCACGATTTTCACGAGATCGATCGTATGGCTCCACGACAAAAACGTCGAGTAGAATTCGACGAAGACCGATTCATCAATGCACGAGCACGAGCTAAATATTTTGAAAACATACAAGGAAGAAAGTGCATTGCGGATCGGGTTTCAAAAATTTGGGAGGAGAAGTAGAGCGGATTATTAAGGAACGAGGTTGGGAGAATTTACGTTACGTTCGATATAGAGCACTTGTAGAAGTGGTTAAAGAATTTTATACGAGTTGACTGCCGCTGAAGATGCACCGATAAAGGTACGAGGATTTTTTGTAGATTTCAATGCTTGCGAGAATTAACTCGTTCTCCATGAAGTTCATGACTCGCACTTTAGCGAGTATGAAACTTTGGAACGATGGAAGGACCACCTGAGGAAGTCATTAGCTTTCTCATCGATGGAACCGGAGTTTGGAAAATTAAGCGACGAGGAAAGAGTGAATTTTCCTCTTTCTAAATTAAATGCGATCTCCAAGCTCGGCATTACTTTATTTGTTCTACTACGTTACCCACATATCACCACGAGTGAGGTAACACGAGATAGAGCAACTACGAATTTCGTATTCGGAAAAACGAAGCATCGACATTGGGAGAATTATTTATCAAAACATCCCGGCCACTCCTCGAAATGAGAGTGGAGAGCTGGATTAAGGACACCCTGGATTAATTTTCGCACTCGTCGACTCTCCGGAGTTGAGGCTAGAGATGATGAAGAATGGGTGGAACCAATGAAACCACTCACAGTGCCAATATTAAGAAGTATGAATCTCATGAAGGGTGGAGAGCAGGAGTAAGAAGTTATTTTACTCGACCAAGTAGAGATATACCTCTACTAGGCTACATGGACCTCCCGAGCCTACCACCCCTACCCTACAAGATCCGATGAATGAATTGACACTTCGCATAGGAGGAGTTTTGAGGCGGCTTGGAGAGAACAATGGGGAGAAGATTTGATCATTTTGATCAAAGGATTGATAATCCGGAGAGGAGACTTGATTATGATAGCGAATATCTCCGGCGACATTCGGAATACGAGATTGCA
Source organism: Papilionanthe hookeriana x Papilionanthe teres (assembly GCA_022702705.1). NCBI lineage: Eukaryota > Viridiplantae > Streptophyta > Magnoliopsida > Asparagales > Orchidaceae > Papilionanthe > Papilionanthe hookeriana x Papilionanthe teres. The sequence continues at coordinate 35,680 of JAKZJZ010000787.1, forward strand.
TACTACGAAGTTCGAACGTCGTTATAGGTGAGTGGTGATTTAGATGCTGTCTTTCTGAGTGCCCCCACTGCTCGGGCTTCTCGACCCTGCGGATCGAGGAGGAGATGACATAGCTCGGGACTTTGATGCTGAAGATTAGGACTTTATTTGTTTTATTTGTTTGATGTTAAGTTATTTTGGAAACTTTTATATATGTAATATTCGATATTTTATGTTGTGAGACATTGGATGTTAGTTAGATTAATTTGCTTGAATTGTTATAAGTAGTTTAGTTTTTGTTTTTGTGTTAATTAATTGCATTTGTTTTTATGTTAAATAGGATGTTAGTTTTCTTTAGTATGTTTTTATTTTATTCCGTATTGTTTTAAGTTGTAAAATTGTTAATCTGTTAGTTAAATTGTTTTAATATGTTAGTAATTCATATGTGTAGTGTAGAGTTAATTTTAATTGTTGTATTTAATACTTAAATCAGTATTTTATCCCCGCATTTTCTTTAAATTGTTATATATATAATGAGAATACTAACAGTACAGGTTCAATAAAAAATGAAAAAGCCTGCAAAAATTTCAAAGAAAAAAGAAATACCTAAACTTCAAAGGTATGATTTATTTACTTTCCCTCTTTCATTATTTAGAGTAGATATAAAAATTTAAGTTTGGGGGGGAGTAAAATACAAATTTAGTTATTAACTTGTTATCAATTTCTATTTTCAAAGTATTATAAAATGATTTTTATAGCAAAGTTTTCAATTTCATTAATATGAAATATTTTATTTAATTATTATAAAAGGTTAAATGAAATATTTCTAGTGCTTTAATTAATTAAATAGACTAAAATATTTGGTTAAAGGGAATAAGAATATAGTAAACTATTTTTAGTAAGGAAAACTATATTCTAAAATTAAAATTCTTAAGTATTCAAGTGAAAAAGAAAGATTGAAAATCAATAAAGTAAAAACTATGAAGTATATATAAGTTAAGAAATCTTTCTAAGTTTCAAATTTAGGAAGATGAGAAATGAAGTTCAAAATTATTAACGAGGCTCTGTAGATACGGTAATCCTCATTAGAAAAAAAAAAAAAGAAAAAGAAAAAGAAAAAAAAAAAAAAAAGAGGGAGAAGCTTCGAGGAGATGTCTTATTAAAAATCGAGCTTCATTCGAATTAACCTAAAAGGAAAACTTAGATATTTCCAAACTTATGTTTATGGATTGAATTTTACCTAATAGTGTTTTCTTGAATTTCTTATCATATATGAATATCTTAAGTGCTTATTCTTTTAAATATAGCTATTCCTGAAACGAATAAGAAGCTGAAATCTTAGACTCGATAACTAAATAATTTATTCTATAAGATTAATTAAATTACATGAATTATTTTTATTTAACTTTTATTAAGGAGTATTAATTAATCTAATTCATAGCTATTTTAAATCGAAAAAATCTTATTATAGAACTCATTATTTTTAGCGTAAGTACTAAAATTACTCATGCTGACAAGCAATAAAGTTAGGGCATTGTGGATTTTGATCACCAGAAAATTTATTAAAAAATTCATACCTATTTTTGATGAAATCGCACTTTAAAGAAAGGCGTATTTTCTTTATTTCGTCGTTATGAATTCGAGAATTTGTAGCGATAAAAACAAAAAATCATAAAAAGGAGCTGACTGGGAGCAAAAAGGAAGAAAATAACGCGATTTGTGCCGGAGTCGCCGACGGCTGCGGTACGAGGAAGAAATTCTCGAGGATTTATAATCGTCTTCGCCGGGACAATGCCGAAGCCCGAGCTCCGCCGACGCCGAGATAGCAGCGGCCGGAAGACCTTCTAGTGGCCTTCGCCGACAACAGCTGGGCCCGCCGCCGACGGGGCGAGCTAATTCACCTGCCAATGTAGACACATCGAACCCCGGACACCTTTCACGAGATGCTTACACACCTCTCGGTCCTTTCGCTCACCTCTATATACAGAGACCGA
>JAKZJZ010000788.1:0-37647 GCA_022702705.1 Papilionanthe hookeriana x Papilionanthe teres
TTTTCATCTCATCTAAATTGTTACCTACTATGAGGGTAAACAAGGTTTCGAAGGAATGCGCTATATTGAATTATTGCATTCAAATTGGATTGCCTATTGATGTTGGATCAATAATTGTTAAGTCTGCATTGGGTTTAATTGTGCATGGGTCAGTTCAAGGACTAGGACACCCATCTACTATTTTTGCATTATGCGATCGGTACTGTGTTTCTTATGAAGCTTGGGAAAAGGTTCTGTTTACCTTGGAAGCCGCTTGATCCTACAGATATGTTCCCTACTTTGGATAATAATGAAGACATTACATTTATTTCTGATAGAGCTTCACAGAATAATCCTATAGTAAGGCCTATTTCAGATAAAACGGAGTTACTTATGAAGAAAATTAAGGGAATGGAGAAGGAACTGCAGAATGTGAGAGATTTAATCGACAATATGTCTGATTTATTTGATCACATTGACTGGAGGATGAAGGAACACTTTGATCATTCTGGACATCCGGAAGCTAGCTTTCTTCATTTATCGAGACGTAAGGGTTGGATCATCGAAGAATCTGCTTCGGAGTTTCCCTTCAGGCCTTTCTATAACTTATTTGTGCATCATCGTCATATCGGAAATATCAGAGAGGATGAAGATTCTGACCTTGAAGAGTAGTAGTAAAGATTTCCATAGTATGTTTGTATTTATGTTATTTGATTTGATTTAGATTTTATTATGTGTGGAGTGATGATTTGAATATCTCAAACTTAATTGAGATATGCGTCATAGTTTTGTATCAGCATTTAGTGTGTTGTGGATTGGTTTGCGATATTGATTAGTAGTAAGGATTGAAGTTTGAAGTTTGATTATAGAGTTTAAAATTATGTTAGTTTGTACATCTCATGGATTTCAATATTAAAGTTAATTTGTTGTATTGTGTGAATTTGTTTGTGTATAAGTAGCTAATCTTCATATTAAATTAATAAATGATGTGATCGGAAATATAATATAAGACAAATCAAGGATGAAAATGAGTGACGAATTTCAGAAATTTAAAATTTTTTTGGAATCTCGCCGACGGCGAGAAAAATCCCACCGACAGCGAGATCGATCTCGCTGACAGCGAAGAATTTCTCGCCGACAGCGGATTTTTCCCGAGAGTTTTTGGTTCCGAAAAATATTAGCTCGCCGACGGCGAGAAAAATCTCGCTGACAGCGAGGTCGGGAAGAAAATATATTTAGACCGGTCAAAAACACTATTCATCATCCCCAACCTCTCATTTTCGCAAAAACCTACCTAGGGCTTGAGAGATCTTGGATTTGAAGCAATTTCAACACTTTTTGACACCGGATTTCATCTTCCCTTGGTAAGAGCTTCACTCCTATGCAAAAATTTTTGATTTTCACCATATATTTTCACCACATTGCAAATTTTGGGAAAAATCAAAATGTGAAAGAAATATTCGGTGGAAATCCATGGAATTTGATTTAAATTACTTATAAATGTTGTAGGAAGCCTTCTTAGTATTATTTTTAAGTTTAGTGAAAATTTTCACGATTTTCACAGATCGATCGTATGGCTCCACGACAAAGACGTCGACGAAAACCGATTCATCAATGCACGAGCACAGGCTAAATATTTTGAAAACATATAAGGAAGAAAGTGCATTGCGGATCGGGTTTTCACAAATCTAGAAGGAGAAGTAGAGCGGATTATTAAGGAACGAGGTTGGGAGAATTTCTGTTACGTTCAATATAGAGCAGCTGTAGAAGTGGTTAAAGAATTTTATGCCAATTGATCGCCGCCGAAGATGCACCAATAAAGGTACGAGGGTTTTTTGTAGATTTCAATGCCGCAAGAATTAACGCGTTCTATGAAGTTCATGACTCGCACTTTAGCGAGTATGAAACTTTTGGAACGATGGAAGGACCACTGGAGGAAGTCATTAGCTTTCTCACTGATGGAACCGGAGTTTGAAAAATTAAGCAACAAGAAAGAGTGAATTTTCCTCTTTCTAAATTAAATGCAGTCTCCAAAGCCTAGCATTACTTTATTTGTTCTACTATGTTACCCACATATCACCACAGTGAGGTAACACGAGATAGAGCAATTCTGAATTTCTGTATTCAGAAAAACAAAGCATCAACATTGGGAGAGTTATTTATCAAAACATCCTGACCACTCCTCGAAATGAGAGTGGAGCTAGATTGGGACACCCTGGATTAATTTTTGCACTCTGCCAACTCTCCGGAGTTGAGGCTAGAGATGATGAAGAATGGGTGGAACCTATGAAACCACTCACAATCGCGAATATCAAGAAGTATGAATCTCATGAAGGGTGGAGATCGGGAGTGAGAAGTTATTTCACTCAGTCAAGTAGAGATATACCCTCTACTAGCTATGAACCTCCTGAGCCTACCACCCCTACCCTACAAGATCTGATGAATGAATTGACCCTGCATATGAGGAGTTTTGAGCAGTTTGGAGAAACAATGGGGAGAAGATTTGATCATTTTGATCAAAGGATTGATAACCTAGAGAGGAGACATGATTATGATAGTGAGTACCTCCAGCGACATTCAAAATACGAAATTGCATACTATGAAGCTGAACGTCGTTATAGAAGTGGAGATTTAGATGTTGTCTTTCCAGAATACCCGAGGTATACTCAGTATCATCCTGCTCAGTCTTCTCAGCCTACAGATCAAGGAGGGGATGATAATATAGTTTGAGACTTTGATGGTGAAGATTAGAACTTTATTTGTTTTGTTTGTTTGATGTTAAGTTATTTTGAGGACTTTATATGTTTGTAATATTCAGTACTTTATTTTTTTGAGACATTGGATGTTAGTTAGATTAATTTGCTTGAATTGTGATAGTAGTTTAGTTTTTGTTTTTGTGTTAGTTAATTGCATTTATTTGTATGTTAAATAGGATATTAGTTTTCTTTAATATGTTTTTATTTTATTTTGTATTGTTTTAAGTTTTTAAAATTGTTAATATGTTAGTTAAATTGTTTTAATATGTTAGTAATTCATATGTGTAGTGTAGAGTTATTTTAATTGTTGTGTTTAATACTTATCTTAGATTTTATCCTTGCATTTTCTTTAAATTGTTATATATATATGGAGAATACTAACAGTACAGGTTCAATGAAAAATGAAAAAGCCTCGCAAAAATTTCAAAAAAAAAAAATACCTAAACTTCAAAGGTATGATATATTTACTTTCCTTCTTTTTTTCATTATTTAGAATAGATATAAAAATTTAAGTTTGGGGGGGAGAGTAAAATACAAATTTAGTTATTAAGTTGTTCTCAATTTCTATTTTCAAATTATTATAAAATGATTTTTATAGCAAAATTTTCAATTTAATTTAATATGAATTATTTTATTTAATTATTATAAAAGGTTAAATGAAATATTTTTAGTGTTTTCATTAATTAAATAGAATAAAATATTTGGTTAAAAGGAATAAGAATATAGTAAACTATTTTTAGTAAGGAAAACTATATTCTAAAATTAAAATTCTTAAGTATTCAAGTAAAAAAAAAGAAAAGATTGAAAATCAATGAAGTAAAAACTATGAAGTATATATAAGCTAAGAAATATTCCTAAGTTTCAAATTTAGGAAGATGAAAATGAAGTTCAAAATTATTAACAGGCTCTCTAGATACAGTAATCCTCATTAAAAAAAAAGAAAAAGAAAAAGAAAAAGAAAAAGAAAAATGAGGAGAAGCTTGAGGAGATGCTTTATCAAAAATTGGCTTCATTTGAATTAACCTAAAGGGAAAAAACTTAGATATTTCCAAACTTATGTTTATGGATTAGAATTTTACATAATAGTATTTTCTTGAATTTCTTATCAGATGAATATCTTAAGTAGTTATTCTTTTAAATATAGTCATTCCTGAAATGAATAGTAAGCTAGAAATCTTAGACTCGATAACTAAATAATTTATTTCTATAAGATTAATTAAATTACATGAATTATTTTTATTTAACTTTATTATGATATTAATTAATCTAATTCATAGTTTATTTAAATTGAAAAATCTTATTATAAAACTCATTATTTTTATTTAGTACTAAAATTACTTGAGGACAAGTAATAAGTAAGTTTGGGGGATTTTGATCACTGAAAATTTTATTAAGAAATTCATACCTATTTTTGATGAAATTATACTTTAAAGAAGGGTATTTTCTTTATTTTTGTTGCAGGAATGGAGAATTTAGGTGATAAAAGCAAAAAACATAAAAAGGAGCGGATTTGGAGCAAAAAAGAAGAAAATAATGCAATTTGTGCTGAGTCGCCGAAGGCGAGATCGAGCCTCCGACGGCGAGGTTACGAGAAGAAAATTTTGAAGGATTTATAACTGTCTCGCTGACAGCGAGCTCGAGCCCGTCGACAGCGAGATAGCGCAGTTTAAAGATCTTCTAGAAGCCTCGCCGACAGCGAGGTAGTTCGTCGCCGACGGCGAGCTAGTTCAAATGGCGCAGATACATTGAACCTGGACACCTTTTGAAGAGATGCTTACACACCTCTTGGTCCTTTGCTCACCTCTATATATAGAAGCCGAAATTCAGCTTCTATGGGTGTGTTAATTTGTTCTAAGTTAAAATTTTATATAAGTGTATTAGTTGTGTGCAGTTTTTAGTGAGTCTTTAGTGAGTTAGTGAGTTAGTGAGTTTTTAGTGAGTCTTGCTGTACTGGAAGGAAGAGTCAAAGGAACTGCTAGGAGTCTGCTTGGGATAAATTGAGATAAGTATTTGTATCTATTGTTTTTAACTTTAAATGAAATCCATGCTTAGTTTAGTCAACATGCATTCTGAGTAGTTTATTAGTCTTTCTCCCCGTTATGAAATTAAGTGACTTGATGAACTAAAAATAGAAGTATTTTTATATATATTAATAAATTGTGATAATTTTTACTTAAAACTTAATTTACTTTCAAACTGGCCATTTGATTTGTTAAAATATGTTGATTATCAACTATAGAAAAAATTACATCTGATATTCAGGGAATTCAAAAGCCTTGGAAGGAGGGTGCAAATAAATAGGGAAATAATATCACTGGACATAGAATTGAGCATTTTAGTGTGACAGACTAAAATATTCAATTCGGTCATATTGTTTGAGAGCTGAAGTGTAGATGTTAGCCCTCGGCGAGGGGAACATGGGAGCTCGAAGTGGCGGTCGGTATCTTCCCAGCTTCAGCCGCAGATTCGGTAATCAAACATAGGATTAGTCAATATTCTTTACACCTGGACCAAAGGGTAAAGAATAGGAATGCTCCTATTTGTCACAATACCTTAAAATTATCTATTTAAATTCATCAATCACTTAAATTTCTAAACAAGGGGAAAGATACTTTTTCTGAATAGTTAAGACTTATTTAGCAATTAGTTTAATTTCCTACACTTTCAATACGTATTAATTTTCTACTTAGTTAATTTACCTAATTGAAATACTTAGTTTACTTTATTGCGCTTAAATTCAGAATTTCAAATTTTCGTATACTATTATTATTATTATTTTATTTTAAAATTAGTTGTTACTTAATTTTCTCTTTCCTCGTGGGATATATAACTAGGACTCCACTAGAGCCTCGTATTACTTGATACTATACGTATACTTGCGTAGCATCCACAACATAAACAATTACAATTATATACATATAATATAGCGGGGTCAAGTTTTTGGCGTCGTTGCAATTAAATTAAAAATATCATAATATAAAATTATGGGTCACTTCTCGTTTACTATTTATAACTTTCATTCTCTGTTTCCATTCCTCCCTCTTGCCCTTACACCCTCCCTCTCTCTCTCTCTCCTGCTTTGTCTTCCTCTCTTTTTATCTCTCTCTCATTTTCCAGTTCCATCATCCTACTCTGTATATCTCTATTTTTCATCTTTCTCATCTCTTGCCTTTTCTCTCCCTCTCATTCCTTCATTATCTCGTTCTCTCTCCTTGTCGCATTTGTGCCTTCTATATCTCCCTCTCCCTCTCCTTATCTATTACTTAGTTGCGCTCGCTCCCTCCATTTCTTGCTAACTGGTACTCTTCACTAACTTTAACTGCCTCTTTATCCATCCCTCCCACTATGTCTCTCTTCTCTCTTCTTCCTTTTCGCTTCCCTCTCCCACCCTTTCTCTCTTTCTCTCACACTCTCTATCTATCTTTCTTTCTTCTTTTTTTACTCGATTCCCTCCCTCCTGCTCCCTCTGCCTTACTCCCTCCCCTCCCTCCCATCCACCCACCCTCTCTCCCCGCCTCTCTCTCGCCAACTCTTGCTTTTATCTGCCTATTTCCATCCCTATCTCTCCCTTTCTCTATATTTATCCCCTTTTGCTCAATGTATCTCTCTCTCTTTATCACTCTATCTCATTAAATGCCTCCCTCCCTCCCACTTAACCTCTCTTCTCGCTCACTTATATTCTCTCTTCACTACTAAATACATTCCCACTCTCTCTCTTTCTCTCATCTCCTTTTTTCTCCCTTTTCTCTTCTAACCCTCCCTCTATCTATCTCTCTCTCACACAGACATTCTTTATCTGTCTCGTTATCTCTCTTTCTTTCAAGCTCCTTCTCACACTCTTCTGTCTCCCTCAACCTCCTATTTTCTCTACTTTCTTTTGTTCTCTCTCTATATTTATCATTCTCTCCTGCCATCACTATCTCAATCTCTCACACTCTCTTTCTCCCTCTCATGCTCTCCTTCCATCACTATCTCACCCTGCAACTTTTTGCTCTCTCTATCTTCTCTTTTCTCATCTTTATATTCTCTCGGATCTTCTACTCTCTCACAATCTTTCTTCCTCTCGTTCTCTCTCCTACCCTCTCAGTCTTGTGCTCTCAACGCTCTCACACTTTCTCTCTCTCTCATGGAGAGTTTCTCTTTTCCTATCTCTCTTTTCTCTCTAACACGCATTCTTCTCTCTCTCACTCTCATCACTCTCTACCACCATCTAACTCTCATTCTCCCTCCCTTCCTTCCTCACTTCTGTTCTCTTATTCTTCCCCTCTCTTTTGCCCTCCCTCTCTCGTTCCCTCACTCTCTCTCTTGTGTATTCTCTCTCTATTCCTCTCTCTCCCTCTCTCTCTTACTCTCTCATTCTCTTTTCTCTCATCTCACTAGCTCTTCCTCTCTCTCCTCTCCTAAATCTATCCCTCTCTCTCCTCTCCTCTTATATCTTTATCTTTCTATCTCACCTCTCTCTATATCTATATCTTTCTTAGTCTATATCTGCCTTAACATCTCTCCCTCTCTTTCTCTTTCACTCCTTTCAAGCTCTTTCTCACAGTCATCTTTCTCCTTCTACCCTTTCTCTCTCTCCTCTCTATCTATCATTTTCTCTCTTTATGTCTCTCACTCTATCTTTCCATGCCAATCTTATATCACTCTCTACCTCTCATTCTATCTTTCCCTGCTCCCGCTTCATTTTTTCCATCTATCTCACCCTATAACTCTTTCTCTCTCTCTTCTCCCTTTCTAATCTTTCTCTTTTCTCTCTCCTCTCTCTCTTACTCTTTCTTTACCTCATTCTCTCTCCCTTCCTCCCTCTCTTGTACTCTCCATCTCCTTCTCACTCTCACTTCTCCATTTCTTTTGTCACTATATTTTCGTTCTCATCTCTTTCTTTCTTATGCAATCACTCTCTTTCTCTCTCTCTCCTCTTTTTTATTCTTTTTTTATCTTTCTTTCTTTCTCTACTCTTTCTCCCTCCCTCCCTCCCTCCCGATCTGTCTCCCCTCTCCCCTCTCCCCTCTCTATCTACTTGCTATCTTTTACTCTCTATTTCTCCATTTATTTCTTCCTTTCTATCCAATTAACACTTAATTATTTACACTCTCCATCTTTCTTAATCATTCCCTCTGCTCTCTCTCATGGTGTTCTTTTCTTTCTCTCTTACTATTTTCTCTGTTTCTCCCTCATTAACTGCTCTTCACCTCCATCTCTCTCTCATTCTCGCTAGTTCCCTCTATCTTTCTGTCTCTCACTCTCATCATCTCTTCACCACATTAACTCTATCTCTCCCTTGTTCCCTCAATCGATCTACTCACTTTATCTTCTTATCTCTCACTTTCTCTCCCTTCAACTTACACTCTCACTTCTTTTTCTCTATCATTCTTACTCTTTCTCTATCCATCTCTCCTCCCCCTCTCTCCACCACTCTAAACCCTTCCCTATGTCGCCCTCTCTCCCTCCTCCGCCTCCCTCTCTCTCTTGTCCTCCAACTCCATCTCTCTCTCCCTCTCCAAACTTCTCTCACTTTTCCTCTCCTCTTACACTCTCTCACTTACTCTCTCTTCCTCTCTATCTCTTTCATGAGTCCTTCACACTCACCCACCATCTCTCACAATCTTTTTTTCTCACTCTCTCTTGTGGAGCTCTTGCCTTTCTCTCTCTTGCTCTCTCCCTCTCTCTACCTCCATTTATTTCTCCCTCCCTTTCTTTTCTTTTCCTCTCTATCTCTCACCTCCATCTCTCCATTCCTAACTCTCTTTTTGTTGTATTCTCTCTCTCTCTCTCTCTCTCTCTCTCTCTCTCTCTCTCTCTCTGCTCTTGCCCTCCTTTGTCGTCTCCCTTTCTCTCTTCTCACTTACTCCTACACTCTCTCTCCTAAATCCCTCTGTTTCTTTTTTCTCTCTCACTACATCACTCTTTCCCTTCTCTCTATTCTCTTTATTGTTTCTTCTTCTCTTCTCTCTCTCTCCCTTCACCTCGTCTTAATCTCTTTCTTTCCCGATTCTCTCACTCTATTCTCTCTACTCTCTCTCTCTCTCTCTCTCTCTCTCTCTTTTTATTTTCTCACTCTCTTTTCCTTCCATGTCGATCCTTCCCTCACTCCCTTTCCCTCTTTCTCTGACGCTCTCTCATTCATTCTCTCCCTCCTCTCTCTTTCATTCACTCTCTCCCTCTCTCTCTCTCATTCTCTCTATTCCCTCTCCCTCACTCCCTCGCCTTATCTCCTCTATCTTCATTATCTCTTCCCTCCATCTTTATCTCTTCTCTCTATCTATTCCCTCACTCTACCTTTCTTTTGGCCACTTTCTTTCCTTTTCCCTCTTTCATACTATATATTCTCCCTCTCACCTCCCATCCTACAACATTTTTCTCAAACCTCTCTATGTCTCTCGTTTTAGCTATCCCAATCATAATATGTATCTCTCTCTTACTCTCAATCTTTCTCATTCCCTTTATCATTATATCTCTCCCTCTCTATTGCTTTCTCCATCCCTTCATATCTCAAACACTCCCCAACCCCTCGCTCAAGCTCCCTCTCTCCTCTCCTTTCTCTCACCCTCACAATCCATCTTATTTTGTATCTCTTTGTCACTATCCCACATTCTCACATTCTCTCTCCCCACTCCCGCTCTCTCTTTCTCTTCCCTTTATCTTTATCTTGCTCTCTTCCCCAATCTAGCGATCTCACTTTCTCCCTCTCTTTATCTATCACTAACTTTCTCTTTCTATATATAGCCCACTCTCTTTCTCTCACTTACTTGAATCTCTCTCATAATCATCTCAATTATGCTCTCTCACTCTTCCTTATCTCTCTCTTCTATCTCTCTTACTTTTCAATCTCTCTCCTGCCATTATCTCTATTATCTCTCAAACTCTCCCACTACCTTTTTCTCCTCCTACCCTCTGTTGCTCTCTCTTTCTCTTTGACTCTCTCTCCCCCCTTCACTCCCTCTCTCCCTCCCTCCCTCCTTCCTTCTCTCCCTCTATCTGTTCACCTCACTCACTCTTTCTATCACTGAATCCCTCAACATACCCTCTTCTCTCTCTCTTCTCTCTCCGTCTCTACTTTTCACTTTCTCTATCATTCCCTCTCTCTCTCTCACGATTCATCTCGTTGTTTCTCCCACCCTCACTCCATCTCTCTCGACCTCCCCTTCCATCCCTCTCTCTCTCACTCTCGCTCTGCCTCATCTCACACTCCCCCTCTCTCTCTCTCTCTCACTTTCACTCATGCTCTTTATCCCTTTGCCTTTATCTTGCTCCCACTATCTTTCTTCCTCTCTCCCCCTATCTCTCCCACTATCTCCCAATACCTCTCTCTCACACTCTCTCCTTCATTTTCTCCCTCCTTCTCTCTCTATCGCTCACTTTACCTCTCTCACTCTCTTCTCTGGTTCTCGCATTTCTCGCTTCTCTCTTACCCTTTTCTCTCTCCCACTCTCTTTCACTTTGAATCTCTCTCATTCAATTGCTTGATCTCTCTCCCTCTTGATATCTCTCTCTCACTTTACTTCTTATCTCTTCTTTTAACTTGTTCTCTTATAATCCTATCTTCCTCTCCCTCTCACATGCATACTTCTCTCCCTTTCTCTCTCTATCGTCCCTCACTCTCATTTCTAGCTCTCTCTTGCTCTCTTTTTTGCTATCACTCTCTCTCACCCTCTGCATCAACCTCTCTGTCCACTCTCTCACCCTCTTCCTCTAATATCTCTCCACCCTATCTTACTTTCCTTACAATTGTCTCTATATCTATTTCTTGCCTTCTCTATCTCTTCTATTTTTTTCTCTTCTCTCTTTTCTGTCTCTTACTCTCTAGCTCTCTTAAGATCATTTCTCTCTCCTACTTATTTTTTTATTTCTTATGCTCTTTTCCTTTCGTTCTATCTCCCTGCTCTCTCTCTTACCCTTTCCCTCCCTCCATCATAAAATCTATATCACTTTCTTTCTCTTCCCCCTCACACTATCTCTACTCTCTTTCTTGATCTCTCTTCTCTCTATCACCTCTCTCTGTCATACTCACTCTCCCTCTCTCTTACTCTCTCATGCTATATCTCTCTCTCTTCTCTCTCTTTTCTCTGAGAGTGAGAAGGAACAAGATAGAGAGTGAGGGATGATGGGTGGGAAAAAGATGGTGAGAAGAGAAAGAAAGTGATATAGCGAGGGAAAGAGAAAGGGAGGGAGATAGCAAGGGATTGAGAGAGAATGGAGAGAGGGGGAGAAAGATTAAAGAGGAGAGAGAGAACTATGAAAAGCAAGAATGATATAGGGAAGGATGAGAGATTGGGGGAGAGCAAAGTAAGAGTAAGAAAGGAAGAGTTAGAATATTGAGCGAGTGAGAGAGAGGCAGTGAGAGAGTGTGAGTAATAAAGTGAGAGGAAAAGAGAGCGTGAGATGGATAGAGAGAGAAATGGAAGGAGAGAGATAAAATCTTGAGATAAAATAAGAGAGGGAGATAGAGAATGGGAGAGACTGAGAGAGAGGATGTGAGGGAGATAGAGGGAGTATGAGAGAGGTAGAGAGAAAGAGGTAGAGAATGCGGGGACAAGAGTTATGGAGAGGCAGAGAAATATAGACATAGAGAGAGAAAGAGAGAGAAATAGAGAGAGGGAGAATGATAGAGAAGAGCATAATAAAGAGTTAGAGAGAAAACATGATAGAGACAGATGAAAGGTGCAAAAGAAGACAATGAGAGACCGAGAGAGGAAGCTGCAGAAAGAGAAGAAGGAAGGAGGAGAGAGAGAGTGAGAGAGAGAAAGAGAAACAGAGGGAGATTGGGAAAATGAGTGAGAGAGAGGATAGCGGGATAGAGGAGGGGGAGAGAGAGAGAGGGAAAAAGAAAGATGCAAAGAGAGAGGGAGGAGGGAGAGATAATGTTGGAGAGAGACAAAGGTAGCGAGAAATAAGAAAGAGGGAAATAATGAGTGTGTGTGGCTAGAGATAGAAATGCAAGAGAGAGAACAAGCAAGTGAGAGACGAGAGTGCGAGGGAGAGAGCGTGTGTTGGGAGAGAGAGGGAAAGCTGAAGGACATATAGTGAGAGGGATATAAAGAGAGAGGAGGGAGAGGGAGGGTAAAAGAATGAGGGAGGGGAATAGAGAGAACTAGAGAGAGCAGAGTGGAAGACGAGAGAAGATAGAGTGAGTGAGAAAGAAAGGGAGACAGATTGAGAGGTTGAAGGCTATCATGATACAGATGGGGAGAAAGAGAAAGTGTTAGAGAGTAACAAAGGGATAAAGAAATAGAAAGAATATGAGAGAAAGACAATAGTAGAGAGAGAGTAAACAGAGAATGAGAAAGAGAGAATATGAGTAATATGAAGAGAGAACTAAAGTGGGAGAATACAGGAAATTGAGAGAGGGAGGAGAGAGAGAATGAGATTGAGTGCTCGAGAAGAAGTGAGAAAAATGAGAGATAGGAAGAGTGGAAGAGATGGAGAGAGATAGATAGGAAGAGTGGAAGAGAGAAAGATAGAAAAAGGAAGATAAAACATAAAAGCAAGAGAAGATGTGGAAGAGTGAGCCATTAAGAAAAGTAGAAATAGAGAGACGGAGATTAGTGAGATAGAGATTATGAAGAAGAGACAAGAGTGTGTGTGATATAGAATGCATAATAGATAATGAGAGAAACAGAGGGAGAAAGAGAGATGGAGGAAGGACAATGTAGAGAGGGTGAAATGGAGATCGAGATAGGGTGCAAGTGAGAGAGGGAAAGAGAAAAAGGAGAGGGATGGAGGGGAGAGTTAGTGAGAGAGCAAGAGAGAGGGAGAGAGATTAAACAAAACAAGAGAGTAGGAGAGAGAGGGTGAAAGAGAGGAGTGAAGGAAAGGGAAGAGCATTAGAGAGATATAAAGAGAGAGGCGAGACAAGGAATGAGGGAGAGTGCGGTGATACAGATGGAGTGGGAGAGATAGAGAGAGAAGATCGAGGTAGAGAGAACATATGAAGGAGGGAGAGAAATTATGAGAGAGGTTGAGAGTAGGAGGGAGAAGTATGGGAGATATGGAGACATAGAGTGGGAGTGTGAGATAGAGGAGGGATATAGAGATAGAGAGAGGGACAGAAGAATAAAAAGTAAGAAAAATTGAGGAAGAGTGAGCCAGAGAGGGAGATATAGTGAGTTAGAGATTATGAGGGAAGTGAGAGAAAGATTGAGCTCGAGATGGAGGAGAAGAAGAGATAGGATGAGAAATTATTGGTGTGTGAGAGGGATAGAGAGAGAAAGAGAGATTAAGAGATTCAGAGAGATTGGGAAGAGGGCGAGAGAAAATGAAATAGTCAGAGATAAAGAAAATGAGAAAAAGACAGCAACAAAGAGGGGGAGAGAGGGCTAAAAAAAGGAGAGAGAGAAAGAGAGATAAAATATATAAAAGAGAGATAAAATTGAGAGACCACAAGAAGAGAGATATAAATGGAGTGATAGTAAGAGAGATTGAGAACGAAAGAGAGAGAAAATTGCAATAGCAAAGAGGGCAACAAAGAGGGAGAAGGAGATAAAGTGGTAAAAAGAGTGAGATTGAGAAAGAAAGAGAAAGAAGATTGAGGGAGAGATAACTATAGGAAGATTGAGAAGAAATTAATTTTAAGAGAGTGAGAGGGAGAAATAGAGAAGAGTAGGAGAGGGAGTGAAGGGAGATAGAGAAGAGGGAGGGGAGAGGAGGAAGAGAGAGTGAGAAAGAGGGTAAGAGTGAGCCAATATCTCGATCTCTTTTTCTCCTTTTTTCCTCTATGGCCATCAGTATCTCACCCTACAGCTCTCTTGCTCTCTCTTCCCTCTTTCTCATCTTAATATTCTCTTGCATCTTCTTCCCTCTCTCACATTTTCTTTCTCTCTTTCTCTCTTTCTCTCTCCCTCCCTCCCTCTTTTGTGCTCTCCATCCCATTGTCTCTTCTGTCTCTTGGAGAAGTTCCCTTCCTCTATCTTTCTTTTCCCTCTCACACACAATATTCTCTCTCTCTCTCACTCTCTTTCTCCCCATCTTGCATATGCTTCCTCCCTCCTTCCCTCACTCTCTATCCCGTGTCTTCTTTCTCTTTATTCTTTCTCTTTTTCCCTCTCCCTCAGACTCTCTTTCTCTTTCCGCTTTTCTCACTAACTCCCCCTTTCTCTCCACCTCTCCAAATTCCATCCCTTTTTTCTCCTCCCCTCTTCTCTCTCTATCCATCTATCTCCCCTCTCTATCTAAATCTCTCTTACTCTCAATCTGCTTTCATCTCTCCCTCTTCTCTCTCTTTTGTTCAAGTTCTTTCTCACGCTCATCTTTCTCCTTCTACCCCCTCTCTTACTCTCCCTCTCTATCTCTTTCTCTACTTATCTTTTTCTCTCTATATATGTCTCGCTCTTCCTTTTCATCTCGATCTCTATCTCACTCATTGCCTCTCTTGCTCGCTCTCTCTCTCTTCTTCTCTTTCTAACTCCTCACCCTTCAACTCTTTGGCTCTCTCTATATACTCTCTCCTTCCAGACTTACTCATTTGTCTTTTTCTCTCCCTGTAACTTACTTGACCCTCTCTTCTCTCTCCCGTCATTCTCTTCTCTTGCTCCACTCTCTCTCACTCTTATAATTTCTTCCTCTCTTTCTCTAAGTGTTTTCATCTCTCTCCTTCTCTCTTTACTCTGTCTTTTCACTCACTCACCCTTTCTCCTTCTATTTTGAATCCATGTACCCCTCATCTCTCTTTCCTCATTTCCTTTCTCTTTTATCTGCCTCAACCTCTCTCAATCAATATCTCTCTCACACTCTCTACGCATCTCTTTGTTTTTGTCTCTATTTCTTTCAAGCTCTTTCTCATACTCTAGTTTCTCCCTCTACCTCCTGCTCTCTACACTTCTATTTTGCCCTCCCTATATCTCTCAATCTCTCATTACATCCACATATATATTTTTCTCTTGCTCTTACTCTCCTACCCTCTCTTCCTCTGTTACCATCTCTCTCATCCCACTAATCTCTTGCTCTCTTTATCATCTAACTATATCATCTTTCTATTCCCTTGCTTCTTCTTCTTCTCTCCCTCCCTCTCACATTTTCTTTCTCTCATTCTCTCTCACTCTCTCCCTCTTCGTGCCATCTAACTCTCTCTCATAGTTTTCTTTTATTTCTCTCTCTCTCACACACACACTTTTATCTCTCTAGCTCTCTTAACCTCCCTCTCACTCTCATTCTCCCTCATCTCTCTCTCTCTCCCTCCCACATTTCATTTTTCTCTTTCTTCCTCCTTCCCTCACTCTCAGCTTTCCTATCACTCTCCCTTATGTATTATCTCTCTTTCACTCACTCTTGCCCTCTCTCTTTATTCGCTCTTCTCACTCACTTAACGTCTCTCTCTTCCTCTCTTGAATCAATCTCTCCCACTCTCTTTCTCCTCTCATCTCCTTTACTTTCCTTTCTCTTATTAGTTGCCTCACACACTCCATCAAGCTCTCAATCTCTCACGCACACTCTCTATCTGCATCTTCATCTCTTTCTCTTTCTTTCTTTTAAGCTCTTCCTCACAATTTTCTCTATCTATGTCTATCACCTTCTCTCTTCCTCTCTTGACTCCTCTATATCTCACTATCCACCATTCCATGCTTATCTCCATCTCTCCCTCTTCCTCCTCACTCTCTATCGCTCTGTCTTACACTATTGCTCTCACACTTGCAACTCTCTTGCCAACTCTCTCTCTCTCTCTCATTCTCACACTCCCATTCTCTCTTAACCTCTTTCCCTCCTTCACTCACTCTATCCTTTCCCACCTGTCTCTCACTTTCTTTAACTGTTGCCTTCTCTCACGCTCTCTCTTCATTCTTTCTTCTCACTCACTCCCCTTCATTCTCCAATTATCTCTTGAATCCATCCATCTCTCCCTCACACTATCTCTCCTCTTCTCTCTCATTCTATCTTTCTCAACCTCACTATTTATATATCTCTCACCCACTCTATTTGTGTCTTCATATATCTCTCTCTTCGCTTTCTTTCTTTCAAGTGTGTTCTCACACTCCTCTCTCTATCTGTACCTCCTCTATCAACCTCTATTTTGCTCTTTATATCTCCCTCTCTTTTCATCGATAACTCTGTCCCCCCTATTTTCCTATCTTATCATCTCTCTTCCTACAACTCTCTTGCCCTTTCTCTCTTCTCTTTCTCTTCCACTATTTATTTCTCTTGTTCTCTCTCCCTCACTCTCTCGTGCCCTTCATCTTTCTCTCACATACAGCTCTTATCTTTCTGTCTCTCACTTTCTCCACTCCCTAACTCTATCTCACCCTTATTTTTGTTCCCTCTCACATAAACACATTCTCTTTTCCTCCCTCCTGCCCTCACTCTCTTCTTTCATCCCTCTCTCCCTTATGTATTTTTCTCTCTCTCCCCCCCTTTCTTTTTCTCTTCTCTTGCTTTTCACTCACTCCCCATCTTTCTCCTCGTCACTTGAATCACTCCCCACTCTTTCTCTCATCTCCTCTCCACTCCTCTTGTCTTTCATTTTGTCTTCCTTGCCTCTCTATCTATCTCTCACTCTCTCCTAAATAGTTTCTGTCTTACTCTTTATCTCTATTTCTCTCTTCTCAGTCTTTCTTTCTCATCTATCTCTTCTCACTCCCTCTACACCCTCCTCTCCCTCTCTCTACTTTTATTTTACTCTCCCTATATCTCTCACTCTCTCTTTCCATCCCTCTCTCTACCTCGCTCCTGCTTTCTCGCTTGATATCTCTATCTCTCACCTTGCAAATCTCTTCTATCTTTCTTATCTATTTTTTATCTTGCTTTTTATCTCTATCTCTCTCACACTTTATCTTTATCTTATTATTTCTCCCTCCCTTTCTCTCATGCCCTCCATCAATCTCTCTCTCTCACTCTCTCGCTCTCTTTAGCTCTTCTCAATTTATCCTCTTTCTCCACACTTCTCTCTCATTTTCTTCCTCACTCTGCTCTCTCATCCCCCTCTATCTCACTCTCTTCTTCTCATATCATCTCTCTCTCATTCCACTACCATCACACTCTCTCCTCTCTCCAAATTTCTCACATCTATCATCTTAAATCATTCTATCTTTCTCTCTCTATCTATCTACCTCTCATCTATTTGTTTCTTTCTATTATCTCCCTCATTCTCTCATGTTCTTCTCGTAGTATTCATTTCCCCTCTACCTCCTTCTTCCTTTCTCTACTCCTCTATATCTTACACTTTCTCTTTCCCTTCCTCGCTCTCACCCTCACACCGTCCCTCACTCTCTCTCTCTCTTATTGTCTTCCTCTCTTGCCATCTCTCTTTCACCGTGTTACTATCAACTCCCTCTCTTTCTCATCTTTCTCTTCCACCATGCTGCTCTCTCTTTCTCATTTGTCTCTTCTCTCTCTCAATCTCTCTCTCTCTCTCTCTCTCTCTCTCTCTCTCTCTCATTTCTGCATTCTCTTGTTCTCTCATTTCTGCAATCTCTCATTCTATCTCCCTCCCTCGTTCACGCCCTCTCTCTCTTTTTTTCTCCCTTACACTATCTACCACTTTGTTGCTATATCTCTCTCCCTTTCTCGCTCACTAGTATTCCTAGTTCACTTTAATTCCCTATCCATCCATCCTTCTCATTTTCCATCCCTCCCACTAACTCTCTCTGTCTCTTACACAATATTTCTTTATCTCATTCATTCTCCCTCCCTCTTTCTTATGCTCTCCCTTTGTCATTCACTCTTAGTCTCTCGCCATCTCTTCTCAATTTCTTTTCTTCGCCCGCATTTTTTTTCTCTCTGCCCTCTCATTCTCCATCTTTCTATCTCACTCTCTCTCCTCTCTTACCATCTCTCTCACCATACAACTCTTGCTCTCTCTCGCTCCTGTCATAGTTTCTCAATTCTATCCACCTAAACCACTATCTCTCTATTTATCCCTCAAATATTTGTCGCTCTATATTATCTCCCTCATTCTTTCATGCTATTTCTCACACTATTTGTTCTCTCTCTACCTCCTCTCTTTCCCTACTTCTCTTTTACTATCTATATCTTTCATTCTCTCTTTCCATTCCTCCCTCTTGCTCTTACACCCTCCCTCTCTCTCTCCTGCTTTATCATCCTCTCTTTCTATCTCTCCTTGATTTTCCTATTCCATCATGCTACTTTGTATATCTCTCTCTTTCTCATCTTTCTCATCTCTTGCTCGTTCTCTCTCTCATTCCCTCATTCTCTTGTTCTCTCTCCTTGTCACAATTGTGCCTTATATATATATATATATATCTCCTCTCCTTATCTATTACTTTGTTGCGCTTGCTCCCTCTATTTCTCGCTTGCTGACACTCTTCACTAACTTTAACTGCCTCTCTATACATCCCTCTCACTCTCCATCCCTCCCACTAAATCTCTCTTCTCCCTTCTTCTCTTTTGCTTTCCCTCTCCCACCCTTTCTCTCTTTATTTCACACTCTCTATCTATCTTTATTGCTACTTTTTTCACTCCATTCTCCCTCCCTCCCTCACCCTCTCCCTCCCACCCACCCTCCCTCCCTCCCATCCATCCAGCCTCTCTCCCCGCCTCTCTCTCGACAACTCTTGCTTTTATCTCCCTATTTCCATCCATATCTCTCCCTTTCTCTGTATTTCTCCCCTTTTGCTCAATGTCTCTCTCTCTTTATCTCTTTATCTCATTGAATCCCTCCATCCCACCCACTTAACCTCTCTTCTCGCTCACTCATATTCTCTCTTCGCTCCTAAATACATCCCTTCTCTCTCTCATCTCCTTTTTTCTCCCTTTTTATCTCCTAATCCCCCCTCTATCTATCTCTGTCTCTCACACAGACACTCTTTATTTGCCTCATCATCTCTCTTTCTTTTGAGCTCCTTCTCTCACTCCTCTATCTTCATCAACCTTCTATTTTCTCTACTTTCTTTTCTTCTCTCCAAATATTTATCATTCTCTCCTGCCATAACTATCTCAATCTCTCACACTCTTTTTCTCCCTCTCATGCTCTCCTTCTATCACTATCTCACCCTGCAACTCTCTTTCTCTCTCTCATCTTTATATTCTCTCGGATCTTCTATTCTCTCACACTCTTTCTTCCTCTCTTTTTCTCTCCCACCCTCTCAGTCTTGTACTCTCAACCCTCTCACTCTTTCTCTCTCTCATGGAGGGGTTCTCCTTTCCTATCTCTTTTCTCTCTAACACACATTCTTCTCTCTCTCACTCTCATCACTCTCTACTAACATCTAACTCTCATTCTCCCTACCTTCCTTCCTCTCTCCAGTTCTCTCTTTCTTCCCCTCTTTTTTGCCCTCCCTCCCTCATTCCCTCACTCTCTCTCTTATGTATTCTCTCTCTATTTCTCTCTCTCTCCCTCTCTCTTACTCTCTCTTTCTCTTTTCTCTCATCTCACTAGCTCTTCATCTCTCTCCTCTCCTAAATCTATCCCTCTCTCTCCTCTCCTCACTTCTCTTATATCTTTATCTTTCTATCTCACCTCTCTCTCTAATTATATCTTTCTTAGTCTCTATCTGCCTTAGCATCTCTCCCTCTCTTTCTCTTTCACTCCTTTCAAGCTCTTTCTCACAGTCATCCTTCTCTTTCTACCCTTTCTCACTCCTCTCTATTTATCATCTTCTCTCTCTATATTTCTCACTCTATCTTTCCATGCCAATCTTATCTCACTCTCTACCTCTCTCACTCATGCTCCCACTTCATTTTTTCCATCTATCTCACTCTATAACTCTTTTGCTCTCTCTTCTCCCTTTCTAATCTTTCTCTTCTCTCGCTCCTCTCTCTGTCACTCACTCTTTCTTTACCCCATTCTCTCTCCCTTCCTCCCTCTCATCTACTTTCCATCTCTCTCTCACTCTCACTTCTCAATTTCTTGTCACTTTTTTTCGTTCTTATCTCTTTCTCTCTTATGCATCACTCTCTTTCTCTCTCTCCTCTTTTTTATTCTTTTTCTTTCTTTCATTCTTTCTTTCTTTCTCTACTCTTTCTCCCTCTCTCCCTCCCTCCCGGTCTCTCTCCCCTCTCCCTCTCACTTTTCTTGCTATCTTTTTCTCTCTATCTCTCCATCCATTTCTTCCTTTCTATCCAATTAACTCTTAATTATTCACACTCTCCATCTTTTTTAATCATTCCCTCCGCTCTCTCTCTTACTCTTTTCTCTATTGCTCTCTCACTAACTGCTCTTCACCTCCATCTCACTCTCATTCTCGCAAGTTCCCTCTATCTTTCTGTCTCTCAGTCTCATATCTCTTCACCACACTGACTATCTCTCCCTTGCTCCTTCAATCACTCTACTCACTTTATCTTCTTGTCTCTCACTTTCTCTCCCTTTGACTTATACTCTCACTCTTTTTTTTCTATCACTCTTACTATTTCTCTATCCATCTCTCTCCTCGCCCTCTCTCCACCACTCTAAATCCTTCCCTATGTCGCCCAACCTCCTTCCCCCCTCTCTCCCTCCTCCTCTCTCTCTCCTCTGCCTCCCTCTCTCTCTTGTTCTCCAACTCCATCTCTCTCTACCTCTCCAAACTTCTCTCACTTTCCCTCTCCTCTCATACTCTCTCACTTACTCTCACTTCCTCTCTATCTCTTTCATGAGCACTCTCCTTTGCTCTCACCCACCATCTCTCACAAATTTTTTTTCCACTCTCTCTTGCTCTCTCCTTTTCTGTACCTCCATCTATTTCTCCCTCCCGTTCTCTCTCATTCCCTCTCTATCTCTCACCCTCAATCTCTCCATTCCTACCTCTCTTTTTGCTTAGTCAAAGTCCAAGGATGAATGAGCCATATATTATGGATGGATGTTTCTTCTTTTCTTTTTATCTCTTCCTTTAACTTGTTCTCTTTTAATCTCTATCTACCTCTCCCTCTCGCATGCATACTCCTCTCCCTTTCTCTCTCTATCTTCTCTTACTCTCGTTTCTAGCTCTCTGTTGCTCTCTTTTGTGCTATCACTCTCTCTCACCCTCTGCATCAACCTCTCTCCCCTCTCTCTCACCCTCTTCCTCTAACATCTCTCCACCCTATCTTACTTTCTCTACAGTTATCTCTATATCTCTTTCTTGCCCTCTCTATCTTTTCTATTTTTTTCTCTTCTCTCTTTTCTCTCTTCTCTCTCTTACTCTCTAGCTCTGTCTTTAGCTCATTTTCTCTTTCCTACATATTTTTTATTTCTTATGCTCTCTCTCTTTTCCTTTCATTCTCTCTCCCTCCTCCCTCTCTCAACCTTTCCCTCTCTCTCCATCACAAACTCTATCTCACTTTTTTTCTCAACCCCTCACTCTATCTCCACTCTCTTTCTTGCTCTCTTTCTCTGTATAACTCTTGGTTTCTTTGTTTTCTCCACTCTCTTACTATCCCTCTTTCTCCCTCTCCCTAACTCTTAATGTCCCTCTCTTCATCTCCCTTCTCTCATTCTTTCTTTTCTCTCTCTTCTCTATATCTCTCTACCTCATTACCTCTATTTCCTCTTCCTCTTACTCTCTCTTTAATTTATCCTTATTGTCTATCTCTCCCTCCCAATCTATCTCCCTCTTTCTTATAATCTCTCTCACATTCTCTCTTCTCCCACTCTCTATTCCCTCACTAGCAGAGAGAGAGGATGTGAGGGAGATAAAGAGAGTATGAGAGAGGTAGAGAGAAAGAGGTAGAGAATGCAAGGACAAGAGGTATGGAGAGACAAAGAAATATAGACATAGAGAGAGAAAGAGATAGAGAGAGGGAGAACGATAGAGAAAAGCATAATAAAGAGCTAGAGAGAAAGTGTGCTACAGATACAGGTGCAAAGAAGACAATGAGCGTTAGAGAGAGAAAGTTGCAGAGAGAGAGAAGAAGGAACGAGAGAGAATGTGGGAATGAGAAAAGAGAGCGAGGGAGAGGGAGAGAGTTAGAGAGAAAGAGAAACAGAGGGAGATTAGTAAAATGAGTGAGAGAGAAGGATAGCGGGATAGAGAAGGATGGAGGGAGAGAGAGAGAAAGAAAGATGGAAATAGAGAGGGAGAAGGAGAGAGAGATAAGGTTAGAGAGAGGCAAAGATAGTGAGAAATAAGAAAGAGGGAGAGAGTGAGTGTGTGTGGCAGAGAGTGAGTGGGAGCTAGAGATAGAAATGCAAGAGAGAGAACAAGTGAGAGACGGGAGTGCGAGGGATAGAGCATGTGTTGGAGAGAGGGGGAGAGAGAGGGAGACAGAGGGAATGGTGAAGGAGATATAGTGAGAGAGAGATAAAGAGAGACAAGGAAGGAGAGGGCGGGTGAAAGATAGAATGAGGGAGGGAAATAGAGAGAATGAGAGAGAGCAGAGTGGGAGACGATAGAAGACAGAGTAAGTGAGAAGGAAAGTAAGGGAGACGGATTGAGAGGTTAAGGCTATCAGGAAAGAGGGGGAGAAAAAGAAAGAGAGAGAGTAACAAAGAGAGAGAAAATAGAAATAATATGAGAGATAAAGGCAATAGTAATGAGAGAGCAAACATAAAATGAGAAAGAGAGAGTATGAGTAAATATCAAGAGTAAACTAAAGTGGGAGAATAAGAAAAGTGAGAGAGGGAGGAGAGAGACAAAGAGATAGAGTGCTCGAGAAGAATTGAGAAAAATGAGAGATATACATAGATGGAGAGAGAGAGAGAGAGATAGGAAGAGTGGAAGAGAGAGATAGAGAAAGGAAGAGAAAGCAAAAAAGCATGAGAAACTGTGGAAGAGTGAGCCATGGAGAAAAGTAGAAATAGATAGAGAGAGATATAGTGAGATAGATATTATGAGGAAGAGACAAGTGTGAGTGTGTGTGATATAGAGTGTGCGATAGAAAATGAGAGAGGAGGGAGAAAGAGAGATGGAGGAAGGAAAATGTAGAGAGGGATACATGGAGATAGAGATAGAGTGCAAGTGAGAGAGGGAGAGAGCAAAACTATAGAGAGAGATAGAGGGGAGAGTTAGTGAGAGAGCAAGAGAGAGGGAGAGAGAGAGTAAGAGAACAAGAGAGTAGGAGAGAGAGGGGGTGAATGAGAGTAGTGAGGGAGAGGGGGAGAGCACTAGAGAGATAAAGAGAGAGGAGACAAGGAATGAGAGAGAGAGTGGGGGTGATAGAGATGGAGTGGGAGAGATAGAGAAAGAAGATTGTGGTAGAGAGAACAAGTGAGGGAGGGAGAGAAATTATGAGAGAGGTTGAGAATAGGAGGGAGAGAGTATGGGAGGATGGAGACATAGAGGGGGAGAGTGAGATAGAGGAGGTATAGAGAGATAGAGAGAGGGAGAGAAGAATAAATGTAAGAGAAATTGAGGAAGAGTGAGCCAAAGAGGGAGATATAGTGAGTTAGAGATTATGATGTAAGTGAGAGAAAGATTGAGCTCGAGATGGAAGAGAGGACGAGAGAGGGTGAGAAATTATGGGTGTGTGTGAGAGAGATAGAGAGAGACTGAGAGAGATTAGGAGAGACTGAGAGATTGAGAAGAGGGCGAGAGAAAATGAAAGAGTGAGAGAGAAAGAAAATGAGAAAAAGACAACACGAAAGAAGGGGAAGAGAGGGCTAAAAAAAGCAGACAGAGCAAGAGAGAAAAATTTATAAAAGAGAGAAAATTGAGAGACCACGAGAAGAGAGATAAAAATAGAGTGAGAGTGAGAGAGATTGAGAAAAAGAGAGAGAATTGCAATAGCAAAGAGGGAGACAGAGAGGGAGAAGGAGATAAAGTGGTAAAAAAGTGAGATTAAGAAAGAAAGAGAAAGAAGAGTGAGGGAGAGATAACAAAAGGAAGATAAAAAAGAAATTAATTTTGAGAGACTTTGAGGGATAGAAAGTAGGAGTGAGGGAGAAATAGAGAAGAGCAGGAGAGGGAGTGAAGAGAGATAGAGAAGAGGGAGGGGAGAGAGGGAAGAGAGAGTGAGAAAGAGGGTGAAGTGAGTCAGTATCTCTCTCTCAGTCACTGTCTTTCTCCTTCTCTTCCTCTATTGTCATCACTATCTCACCCTACAACTCTCTTGCTCTCTCTTCTCTCTTTCTCATCTTTATATTCTCTTTCATCTTCTTCCCTCTCTCACTTTCGTTCTCTCTTTCTCTCTCCCTCCCTTCCTGTCCTGTGCTCTCCAACCCACTCTCCATCCCATTCGCTCTTTCTCTGTCTCGTGAAGAAGTTCCCTTTTCTTATCTCTCTTTCCCTCTAACACACACAATTTTCTCTCTCTCACCCTTTTCCTCTCTCTACCTCCATCTCACTCTCAGTCTCCCTCCCTTCCTCTATCTCTCGCCCTCTCTTTCTCCCCATCTTTCTTGCCCTCCCTCCCTCCTTCCCTTACTCTCTATCCTGTGTATTCTTTCTTTTTATTCCTTCTCTTTTTCCCTCTCTCTCACTCTCTTTCTCTTCCTGCTTTTTTCACTGGCTCCCTTTTTCTCTCCACCTCTCCAAATTTCATCCTTCTATCTCTCCTCCTCTCTTCTCTATATCTAGCTATCTCACCTCTCTATCTATATATGTCTCTTACTCTCAATCTGCCTTCATCTCTCCCTCTTCTCTCTCTTTCGTTCAAGCGCTTTCTCACTCTCATCTTTCTCCTTCTACGCCTTCTCTTACTCTCCCTCTCTCTATCTCTTTCTCTGCTTATCTTTTTCTCTCTCTATATGTCTCGCTCTCCCTTTCCATTTCGATCTCTATCTCACTCATTTCTTTTCTCGCTCCCGCTCTCTTCCTCTCTTTCCACCTCTGTCACCCTTCAACTCTTTGGCTCGCTTCTCCCTCTCTAAACTTTCTCTTCTCTCTCTCCTCTCTCTCTCATTCTTTCTTTATCTCATCTCTCTCCCCTCCTCCCTCTCTAGTGGCCTCCATCTCTCTCTCACTTTTCAATTTCTTTTGCTCTATTTTTCTCTCTTCTTTCTCTCTTATTCAGTCACTCTCTTGCTCTCTCTCCTCTTATTTTTTTCTTTTTGTATCTGTTACTTTTCCTAACACTCTTTCTCCCTCTCTCGCCCCACTCTCTCGCTTTTCTCACATGCTCTCTGTCTCTCTATCCTCAATGTATTTCTTCCTCTCTCTCCAATTAACACCATATTACTCACTCTCTCCATCTCTCTCATTTTTTCTCTATGCTTTCTCGTATGGTGCCCTCTCTTTATCTCTCAAACTCTTTTCTCTCTTGCTCTCACTAACTCCTCTATACCTCCATCTCATTATCATTCTCCCTCTCCCTCTCTCTCTCATCTTTATTGCCACTCCCTCCTTTCCTTACCTCTCTCAATTATTTATTCTCTCTCTCTTTCTCTCATACTCTCCCTCTCTCTCGCTCTCTCTTCTCACTCACTCCCTCTCTCTCCATCTCTCCTTAATCCATCCATCCTCCCTCCCTCTCCTCTACGCACCCTTTCTATCTGCCTCACCCTCTCTTTATCAATCTCTCTCTCAAACACTCACGATCTATCTCTTCATGTCTCTCCCTCTTCTCTCTTTCTTTCAAGCTCCTTCTCTCACTCTTCTCTCTCCCTCTACCTCTCTCTCAACTTCTTTTGCTCTCTCTATATCTCTCACTCTCTCCTTCCAGCCTTACACTCGTCTTTTTCTCTCTCCCTGTACTTCACTTGACCCTCTCTCTCTTCTCTCTCTCGTCATTCTCTTCGCTTGCTCTTTCTTTCTCTCACTCACTCTTTCTTTCTCTCATTCACCCTCCCTCCCACCCTTATACACTTATCTATCACTTTATTGTGGAGCTATTCTTCTCTTTCTCACACACACTCATTTCTCTCACTCCTGCTCTCTCTCACTCAAATTTACCACCCCTCTCTCTCTCCATCTCTCTCACAATCTCTCCACCCCTCTCTTTTGCCCTTCTTCCCTTACTCTCTTATGTTTTCTCTCTCTCTTTATCTAAGTCTTGTCCTCGGTCTCATTCTCTCTTCACTCTCTCTACTCACTCACTCCCCCACTCAACTTCTGTCTTGAATATCTCTCTATCTATCTCTTTCCCACACTCTCTACTTATCTCTTCATCTTTCTCTCTCTTTCTTTCAAGCTCTTTCCCATATTGTTCTCTCTCCCTCTACCTCCTGCTCTCTCTACTTCTATTTTGCCCTCTTTATATCTCTCAATCTCTATTTCCATCCCTATATCTTTCACTCTCTCAATCTCTATTTCCATCCCTATATCTGTCTCACCCTCTCTTCCTCTCTTACTATCTATCTCTCATCCCATAACTCCCTTGCACTCTTTATCTTCTCTCTATCACATCCTTCTCTTCCCTCATTTCTTCTTCTTCTTCTCTCTCCCTCTCACTCTTTCTCTCTCTCATTCTCTCTCCCTCTCTCGTGTCCTCCAGCTCTCTCTCATGGATCTCTTATATTTCCCTCTCTCACTCATTTATCTCTCTCTTTCCCTCCATCTCCCTCCCACTCCCATTCTCCCTCCTCTCTCTCTCTCTCCCTCCCCCATTTCATTTGTTCTTTCTTCCTCCTTCCCTCGCTCTCACCCTTCTTACCACTACCTCTTATGAATTATCTCTCTTCACTCACTCTCCCACTCTCCCACTCTCTCTTATTTCTCTCTTTTCTCTCTCTACATCTGTTTCCTCCTATATTGAATCAATCCCTCCCATCTTCCTCTCTCCTCTCCTCTACTTTCTCTTTTTATTTGCCTCACTCTATCAATATCTCGCTCTCTCACACAGAAATTATTTCTCTTTTCATCACACTTTTGCTTTCAAGCTTTTTCTCACACACTCTTCTCTCTACTCCATATTTAATTTTTTCTCACTCTTTCTATCTACTTCTCTTTTGTTCTCTTTATAGACCAGTCCCTCTTTCCATTCTTTTCTCCCTCTCTTTCTCCCTCTTTCTCTCTCTTACTCTCTGTCTCATCCTTGTTCTTTCTCTCTCTTTACTAGTCTTTCTCTCCTCTTTTCATCTACTTTATCTCTATCTCCATCACTCAGTTTCACTCTTCTCGAGTTCTTTATTTGCTCTTTCGCTCTCTCTCAACCAAGACTCTCTCACAGACAATCTCTCTCTCATATCTCCCTCTATCTCACTCTCCCTTGCTCAATCATCTCTCTCTCATTCCACTACACTTGCTCATTCTCTCTTCTTCTGATTTCTCACCTTTATCTACTTAAATCTCTCTATCTTTCTCTCTATCTATCTACCTCTCATCTATTTGTTTCTCTCTCTATTATGTCCCTCATTTTTTATGCTCTTTCTTACACTATTCATTCTCACTTTACCTCTTTCTCTCTTTCTCTACTTCTCTAAATCTTACACTCTCTCTTTGCATTCCTCACTCTCGCCCTCACACCATCCCTTACTCTCTCTCTCACTTATTGTCTTCCTCTCTTGCCATCTGTCTCTCAACATGCCACTCTCATGCTCTCTCTCTCTCTCACCATTCTCTTTCACCATGCTACTCTCTTTCGCATCTTTCTCTTCTCTTTCTCATTCTCTCCCTCTCAATTCCGCATTCTCTCGTTCTCTCATTTCTGAATTCTCTTACTCTCTCTCCCTCCCTCGTTCATGCCCTCTCTGTCCCTCCCTCATTCATGCCCTCTCTCTCTTTCTTTCTCCCTTACACTATCTACCACTTTGTTGCCCTATCACTCTTCATTTCTCTCTCACTAGTATTTCTTGCTCACTTTAACTCCCTCTCCATCCATCCTTCTCATTTTCTATCCCTCCCACTAAGTCTCTCTCTCTATCTCTTACATAGTTTTTATTTATTTCATTCATTCTCCCTCCCTCTCTCTCATGCTCCCATCCGTCTTTTCTCTTAGTATCTCTCCATCTCTTCTCAATTTCTCCACTTTGTCCACACTTATTTTCCCTCTACCTTCTCATTCTCCCTCTTTCTATCTCACTCTCTCTCCTCTATTATCAACTCTCTCGCCTACTACTCTTGTTTTCTCTCTCTCTTATCTTTGTTTCTCACAATCTATCCACCTAAACAACTATCTCACTCTATCTACGCCTCATATATTTGTTTCTCTTTATTATCTCCCTCATTCTTTCATGCTCTTTCTCACACTATTCGTTCTCTCTCTATCTCCTTCTCTCTTTCCCTACTTCTCTTTTACTATCAATATCTTTCATTCTCTCTTTCCATTCCTCCCTCTTGCCCTCACACACTCCCTCTCTCTGTCTCCTAATTTGTCTTCCTCTCTTTCCATCTCTCAACTTTCTCTTCCACCATGCTACTCTGTATCTCTCTCTTTCTCATCTTTCTCATCTCTTGCTCATTCTCTCTCTCATTCCTTCATTCTCTTGTTCTCTCTCCTTCTCTCATTTGCGCCCTCTATCTCTCTCTCTCTCCCTCTCATTATCTACTACTTTGCTGCTCTTGCTCTCTCCATTTCTCACTCACTGGCACTATTCGCTCGCTTTAACTACCTCTTTATCTATACCTCTCACTTTCTATCCCTCCCACTAACTCTCTCTTCTTCCTTCTCCATTTCCCTCTCCCACTCTCTCTTATTCTCTCACACTCTCTATCAATCTCTCTTGCTTTTCTTTTCACTCCATTCCCCTCAGTCCTTCTCCCTCTCCCTTGCTCCCTCCCATCCACCGACCCTCTCTCTACTTTTCTCCCTCGCCAACTCTTCCCTTTATCTCCCTATTTCCATTCCTATCTCTCCCTTTCTCTATATCTCTCCCATTTTGCTCAATGTCTCTCTCTATCTTTTTATCATTCTATCTCATTAACTCCCTCCCACTCAAACTGTCTTCTCGCTCACTCATATTCTTTCTCCACTCCAAACACATCCCATCTCTTTCTCATCTCCTTTCCTCTCCCTTTTTATATGCCTCACCCTCCCTCTATCTCTCTCTCACAAACACTCTTTATCTTCCTCGTCATCTCTCCTTCTTTCAAGCTCCTTCTCACACTCTTCTCTCTTCCTCAACCACCTTTTTTTTCTACTTCTCTGTTGTTCTCTCTATATATTTATCATTCTCTTGTTCCACCCCTATCTCAATCCCTCGCACTTCTTTCTCCCTCTCATGCTCTCCTTCCATCAATATTGAGCCTTGTAACTCTCTTGCTCTCTTTGTCTTCTCTCTTTCTCATCTTTATACTCTCTCGCATCTTCTACTCTCTCAAACTCTTTCTTCCTCTCTTTCTCTCTCCCACTCTCCTAATCTTGTGCTCTCTAACACTCTCTCTCTTTCTCTCTCTCACATGGAGAGGTTCTCTTTTCCTATCTTTTCTCTCTCACACACGTTCATCTCTCTCTCACTCTCTCCCACTCTCTCCCACTCTCTACCAACATCTCACTCTCATTCTCCCTCCCTTCCTCTCTCTCGTTCTCTCTTTCTTCCCCTCTCTTTTGCTCTCCCTCCCTCCTTCCCTTACTCTCTCTAATGTGTATTCTCTCTCTATTTCTCTCTTTCTTTCCTTCTCTTTCACTCTATCTTTCTCCCATCTCTCATCTCACTAGCTCTCCCTCTCTCTCCTCTCTTAAATCTATCCCTCTCTCTCCTATCCTCTCCTCTTATCTCATTATCTTTCTATTTCGCCTCTCTCTATCAATATTTCTCTTAGTTTCTATCTACCTTATCATCTCTCCGTCTCTTCATCTTATCACTCCTTTCAAGCTCTTTCTCACAGTCATCATTATCCATCTACCCTTTCTCTCTCACTCCTCTCTCTTTATCATTTTCTCACTCTATGTCTCTCATCTATCTTTCAATCCCCATCTCTATCTCTGTCCACCTCTGTCACTCTTTTCCATCTATCTCACCCTTTAACTCTTTCGCTCTCTCTTATCCTTTTCTAATTCTTCTCTTCTCTCGCTCCTCTCTCTCTCACTCTTTCTTTACCTCATTCTCTCTCCCTTCCTCTCTCTCTTATGCCCTCCATCTATCTTTCGCTCTCACTTCTCTATTTTTTTTGTCACTTTGTTTTTTCATTCTTACCTCTTTCTTTCTTATGCAATCACTCTCTTGCTCTCTCTCTCTCCTCTTATTTATTCTTTTTTTTATTTTTATTACTTTCTCTACTCTTTCTCCCCCCTCCCACCCTCTGAGTCTCTTTGCCCTCTGCTCTATTCTCTTTCCACTCTTACCCTTTCTCTCTCCATCTCTTGCTCTCTATCTCTCCATCTATTTCTTCCTTTCTAACCAATTAACACTATTATTCACACTCTCCATTTCTCTTTATCTTTCTCTCTTACTCTTTTCTTTGTTGCTCTCTCACTAGCTTTTCTCCACCTCCATCTCACTCCCATTCTCCCTAGTTCCCTCACTCCTATCTCTCACTCTCTTCATCTCTTCACCACACTAACTCTATCTCTCTCCTGCTCCCTCAAATGGTCTATAACTCTCTTGAGATAGGGAGTGAGAGAGAAGAGGGAAATAAATGAGAATGGGAGAGAGGGCAAGGGTGAGAGAAAGAGAGATAATACATAGTGGTAAGAAGGGTGAGAGCGAGGGAAGGAGGAAGAAAGAGCAAATGAAATGGGGGAGGGAGGGGGAGAGAGAGAGGAGGGAGAATGCGAGTGGGAGGGAAGAATGAGAGTGGGAGGGAGAGTGAACGAGTGAGAGAGAAAAAGAGAAGAGATCCATTAAAGAGTGATGGAGGACATGAGAGAGGGACAGAGAGAGAGCGAGAATGAGAGAAAGAAACATTGAGAGGGAGAGAGAAGAACAAGAAATGAGGGAAGAGAAAGATGTGATAGAGAGAAGATAAGAAGAGAGCAAGAGAGTTGTGGGATGAGAAATAGTTGGTAAGAGAGGAAGAGAGGCTAAGAGAGAGATCGAGGGGAAGAAAAATATAGGTATGGGAAGAGATATTGAGAGAAAATTAGAAGTAGAGATAACAAGAGATAGAAGGAGAGAGAACAGTATGAGAAAGAGCTTGAAAAAAAAGAGAAAGATGAAGGGATAAGTAGAGAGTGAGAAAGAGATAGATAGAGGGAGGGACGGATGTATTCAAGATAGAAGGAGAGAGGGAAAGTTAGTGTGAAGAGAGAAGACAAAACATAGATAAAAAGACGGAGAAAACAAAAGAGAGTAAGGGAAGGAGGGAAGGAGAGCAATATAGAGGGTTGGAGAGATTGTGAGAGAGAGGGAGAGAAAGAAGGATGGTGAATGTGAGTGAGATATGGGTAGACAGAAGGATAGAGTGAGAGAGAGCATGAGTGAGAGAAATGAATGTGTGTGAGAGAGAGAAAGAAGAGCTCCACAATAAAGAGAGAAATGAAGCGTGCAAGAATGGGAGGGATGGCGAATGAGAGAACGAAAGAGTGAGAGTGAGAGAGATAGGAGTAAGTGAAGAGAATGACGAGAGAGATAAGAGAGGGTCAAGAAAATTATAGGAGAAGAGAGAGAAATAACAATAAAGTAAGAGATAGATAGAGAGCGAGGGGAGGAGATAAGGATGGAAAGAGAGAATGAGAGATATAAAGAGAGGAAAAGAAGTTGAGAGAAAGGTAGATGGAGAGAGAAAAGTGAGAGAAGGACCTTGAAAGAAAGAGAGATAAGTGGGAGAGATATGAAGAGATTGATCGTGAGTGTTTGAGAGAGATATCGATAGAGAGAGGATTAGGCAAATAAAAAGGAAGAGTAAAGGAGAGGGAGGCGGCATGGATGGATTAAGTAGAGAAGGAGAGCGGGGTAGAGAGTGAGAAGAGAGAGCGAGAGAGAGGGAGAGTGTGAGAGAAAGAGAGAGAGAGAGAGAGAGAGAGAGAGAATAAATAATAAACAGAGGTAGGAAAGGAGAAGGTGAGAAAAGGAGGGAGTGGGCAACAAAGAGGAGAGTGAGAGGGAGAGGGAGAATGAAAGTAAGATGGAGGTATAGAAGACTTAGTGAGAGGAAGAGAGAAAAGAGTAAGAGAGAGAAAGAGAAGAGCACCATATGAGCAAGCAGAGAGAAAAATTTAGAGAGATGGAGAGAGTGAGTAATATGGTGTTAATTGGAGAGAGTGAAAGAAATACATTGAGGATAGAGAGATAGAGAGAGAGTGAGAAAAGTGCGAGAGAGGGGAGAGAGGGAGCGTGGGAGAGAGGGAGAAAGAGTGTTTGGAAAAGTAAGAAAGATACAAAAAGAAATACCAAGAGGAGAGTGAACAAGAGAGTGATTGAATAAGAGAGAAAGAAGAGTGAAAAAAATAGAGGAAAAGAAATTGAGAAGTGAGAGAGAGATGGAGGCCACAAGAGAGGGAGGAAGAGAGAGAGAGAATGATATAAAGAATAAGAGAGAGAGAGAGAGAAGAGCGAGAGAAGAGACATATTAGAGAGGTAGAAGATAGAGCCAAAGAGTTGAAGGGTGAGAGAGATGGAAAGGGAGCAAGAGAGAGCGAGAGAAAGAGAGGCAATGAGTGAGATAGATATAGGAATTGAAAGGGAGCGTGAGACATACAGAGAAAGAAAAAGATAAGTAGAGAAAGAGATATAGAGAGGGAGAGTCAGAGAGAAGGGTAGAAGGAGTAAAATGAGTATGAGAAAGAGCTTAAAAAAAGAGAGAGATAAGGGAGAGTGGAAGAGATGAAGGCATATTGAGAGTGAGAGAGATATAGATAGATAGAGAGGCGAGATAAATAGATAGAGAGGGAAGAGGAGAGGAGAAATAAAGGGATGGATTTTGAAGAGGTGGAGAAAGGGGGATCCAGAGAAAGATAGTGCGAGGGAGAGGGGAAAAGAGAAAGAAATAGATAGAAATAATACACAAGATAAGGGAGTGAGGAAAGGTGGGAGGGAGGGCAAGAAGGATGGGGGGAAAGAGAGACTGAGCGAGTGGAGAAGAGAGCGAGAATGAGAGTAGGAGGGGTAGAGAGAGGAGTGTGAGAGAGGGGAAAGAGAGGGGAAGAGAACTTCTCCATGAGAGAGAGAAAGAGAGAAAGAGTTGGAGAGCACAACAGAGGGAGGGAGGGAGGGAAAAAGAGAGAAAGAAAGAATAAAAGAATATAAAGATGAGAAAGAGAGAAGGGAGAGCAAGAGAGTTGTAAGGTGAGATAGTGATGGCAAGAGAAGAAGGGAAAGAAAAAGAAAGTGTGTGAGAGATAGACATAGAGACGGAACAAGAGAATGATAGATATAAAAAATAGGAGTTTAAGAGAGAGAAAAGAGTGCGAGAATGAGGTTCAATGAATAAGAAGTTTTAGAGAGAGATAAATAGATAGAGAGAGGGTGAGACAGATTAAAATGGAGAGGAAATTGAGAGGGAGAAGGAAGAAGAGAGAAGAGAGGTTAGAGGGAGGATAGTGAGGGAGTTGAAGTGAGGAGTACCCTCTTTTATCTCTCACCCCAATCTCTTTCCTCTCCTAATACATACCGTAGCTCTCTCTCATCTCCTTTCCTCTTCCATTTAATCTGACTTACCATCTATATCTATCTCTCTCTAACACACACTCTTTATCTGCCTCATCATCTCTCTTTCTTTCTTCACACTCTTCTCTCTCCCTCAACCTCCAATTTTCTCTAATATCTATCATTATCTCATTCCATCCCTACCTTTATCTCTCTCACACACACTCTCTTTCTCCCTCTATTCCTCTGCTAAGATCTCCTACTCTCCCTCTTCTCTCTGTTTCTTTTCAAGCTCTTTCTCACACTCATCTTAATCCTTACCCATTCTATCTCACTCTCCTTCTCACTATCTCTTTCTCTACTTATACTTTTCTCTCTATATATCATTCACTCTCTCTTTTCCTTCCAATATATATCTCACTCTTCCTCTCTCTCACTCTCGCCCTCTCTTTCTCTCTTTCCATCTCTCTCACCATTTAAATCTTCTACTCTCTCTTCTCCAATTCTAATCTTTCTCTACTCTTGCACCTCTCTCCTTCATTCTTTCTTTACCTCATACACTCTCCCTCCCTTCTCCTCTTGTGCCCTCCATCTCTGTCGCACTCTCACTTCTTAATTTGTTTTGTTCTCTTTTTTTCTCTAATGTCTCTTTCTCTCTTACGCGATCACTTTCTTACTCTTGCTCCTCTTACTAGTTCTTTTTTGTATCTTTCTTACCTTCTCTTCCACTTTTTCTCCCTCTCTCCCTCCCTCCTTCACACTTGTCTCTCTCTCTCTCTCACTCTCTCTCTATGTTTCCATCTATTTTTCCCTCTCCCTACCAATAACACCATATTTCTCACTCTCCATCTCTTACAATCATTCTCTCTGCTCTCTCTCATTGTGCTCTTCTCTTTCTCTCTCTTACTCTTTTCTTTGTTGCTCTCTCTCAACAACTCCTTTCCACCTCCATCTCACTATCGTTCTCCCTCTCACCCTCTCTCCTCTTTTTTGTTCACTCCCACCTTCCCTCATTCTCCCCTTTCCTACCTCTCTCTCTTTCTCTCACACCGTCCCTATCTCTCGCTCTCTTCTCGTTCTCTTCTCTACCTTCTCACTCATACCTCCTCTCAACTTGTCTCCTAAATCCATCCCTCCCTCAATCTCTCTCCTCTATGTTTCCTATCTATCTGCCCCGCCTTCTCTTTATTCCTCTCTCAAACACTCACCATTTGTCTCTTCTTATCTCTCTCTCCCTCTTCTCTCCCTTTCTTTCAACTCCTTCTCACACTCTTCTCTCTCCCTCTACTCGTCTCTCTCTAGTTCTTTTTCTCTCTTTGTCTCTCACTTTCACTTTCCATCCTTATCTCCCTCCCTTGCTCTCTCTCGCTCTCTTACTCTCTTCACTTTCCTCTCTCACCCTACAACTCTCTTACCCCTTCTCTCTAATCCCTCTCTCACCTTTCTCTTCTCTCACTCTTTCTAACTCTCTCTCACTCACAGTCACTCTTTCTTTTCCCTGTTCTTCCTCCCTCTCCCACTCTCTTGTGCTCTGCATCTCTCTCTCTCTCTTATGGATCTCTTCTTTTTCTCTCTCTCACACACACTCTCATTTCTCTCTCTTGCTATCTTTCACTTTATTTGTCTCTCAACTTTTATCTTACTCTCATTCACCCTCCCTCCCTCTCTCTCTCTCACACAATCTCTCCCCCCAACTCTTTCACCCTCCTTCCTCCTTCCTTTACTCTCTTATGTTTTCTCCCTCTCTCTTTCTCTAAGAGTTGCCCTCTCTCTTTCTCTCTTCACTCTCTCTTCTCACTCACTCACCTTTCTCCTTCAATTTTGAATCCATCCCTCCCCCCACTCTCTTTTCTCCTATCCTTTCTCTTTTTATCATCCTCAATCTCTCTCAATCAATATCTCTCCCCGCTCTTTACACATCTCTTCATCTTTTCTCTCTACCTCCGGCTCTCTCAATTTCTATTGCCCCCTACATCTGTCAATCTCTCTTTACATCCCCATATCTATTTCTCTATCACTCTCTCTCCCCGACCCTCTCTTCCTCTATTGCCATCTCTCTCATCCCACAACTCTCTTGCTCTCTTTATCTTATCTCTATCTCATCTTTCTCTTCCATTGCTTCTTCTTCTTCTCTCTCTCTCTCACTCTTTCTTTCTCTCATTCTCTCACCTCTCCCTCTCTCGT
The DNA here is from genome assembly GCA_022702705.1 of Papilionanthe hookeriana x Papilionanthe teres. Lineage (NCBI taxonomy): Eukaryota > Viridiplantae > Streptophyta > Magnoliopsida > Asparagales > Orchidaceae > Papilionanthe > Papilionanthe hookeriana x Papilionanthe teres. The sequence continues at coordinate 35,041 of JAKZJZ010000788.1, forward strand.
GCCCTCCATCTCTCTCTCATGGTTTTATTCCATTTCTCTCTCTCACTCTTTTATGTCTCTAGTTCTCTTGAACTCCCTCTCACTGTTATTCTCCCTCGTCTCTCTGTCTCCCTCCCCTATTTAATTTTCCCTATCTTCCTTCTTGCCTCACTCTCGCCTTTTTTACAACTCTCTTATGTATGATCTCTCTTTCTCTCACTCTTCCCTCTCTCTTTATTCTCTCTTCTCACTCACTCCGCATCTCTCTCTTGAATCAATCCTTCCCACTCTCTCTCCTCTCCTCTCATCAATCCTTCCCACTCTCTCTCCTCTCCTCTCATTTACTCTTCTTTCTCTTATTATTTGCCTCACTCACTCCATCAATCTTCGCCCTCTCACACACACTCTCTATCTGCCTCTTCATCTCTCTTTTCTTTTAAGCTCTTCCTCACAATTTTCTCTCTCTATGCCTATCCCCTTCTCTCTTTCTCTCTCTACTTCTCTTCTGCTCTCTCTATATCTCTCACTCCCTCTTTCCATGCTTATCTCCCTCCCTCTCCCCCCTTACTCTCTCTCACTCTGTCTCACTCTCTTACCTTCTCTCTTAAACTGCCCACTCTATCTCTCATTCTCACTCTCATCTTATCTCTCAACCTCTTTCCCTCCACTCACTCTATCCATTCCTACATGTCTCTCTTATGTGTTTCTCGCACTATCTCTCACTCTTGCCCTCTCTCGCGCTCTCTCTTCATTCTCTCTTCTCACTCACTCCCCTTCATTCTCCCCTTCTCTCTTGAATCCATCAATCTCTCCCTCACATTGTCTCTCATCTTCTCTCTCTTTCTATCTTTTTCAACCTTTCTATTTATATGTCTCTCTTACTCTCTCTATATGTGTCTTAATATATCTCTCTCTGTTCGTTTTTTTTTTCTTTCGAGTGCTTCTCAGACTCCACTCTCTATCTGTACCTCTTCTATCTACCTTTATTTTTCTCTATATATCTCTCACTCTCTCTTTTCATCGATATCTCTCTCCCCCTCTCTTCCTCTCTCACCATCTCTCTCCCTACAACTCTTCTCTTTCTATCTCTTACTTTCTCCAACTCTCTACCTCTATCTCACTCTTAGACTTGCACCCTCTCACGCAAACATACTCTCTTTTCCTCTCTCTCATCTCCTCTCCTCTCCTCTCGACTTTCATTTTATCTTCCTTGCCCTCTCTTTATCTCTCTCGTTCTAGCACAAATGGTTTCTATCTTACTCTTCATCTCTATCTCTCTCCTCCCTCTTTCATTCAAGCTATTTCTCACATTCTTCTCACTCCCTCTACCCCTTCTCTCCCCTCACTCTACTTCTATTTTACTCTCCCTATATCTCTCACTCTCTCTTTCCATCCCTCTCTCTCCCTTTCTCCTGCTTCCTCCCTTGCTATCTCTCTCTCACCTAGTAAATCACTCCTATCTTTTCTCTCTATCTCTCTCACACTTTATCTTTATCTTGTTCTTTCTCTCTCCCTCTCTCTCATGCCCTCCATCAGTCTCTGTCTTTCAAACTCTCACTCTCTCTAGCTCTTCTCAATTTATCTTCTTTGTCCACACTTCTTCTCTCTCATTTTCTTACTCATTCTTCTCTCTCATCCCCCTCTATCTTACTCTCTTCTTCTCATATGATCTCTCTCATTCCACTACTCTAGCTCTCTCTGTCTTCTCTTGATTTCTCACATCTATCCACTTAAATCTCTCTATTTTCTCTCTCTATCTATCTACCTTTCATCATTTATTTTTCTCTCTATTATCTACCTCATTCTTTCATGCACTTTCTTACACTATTCGTTCTCCCTCTACCTCTTCTCTCTTTCTTTACTTCTCTATATCTTACACTCTCTCTTTCTATTCCTTACTCTCAACCTCACACCCTCCCTTTCTCTCTCTCTTATTGTCTTCCTCTCTTGCCATCTCTCTCTCACCATGCTACTCTCAAGCTCTCTCTCTTTTCACCTTCTCTTCCATCATGCTACTCTCTCTTTCTCATCTTTCTCTTCTCTTTCTCATTCTCTCTCTTTCTCATTTCTAAATTCTCTTATTCTCTCATTTCCGCATTCTCTCGTTCTCTCTCCCTCCCTCGTTCATGCCCTCTCTCTCTCTCTTTCTTTCTCCCTTACACTATCTACCACTTTGTTGCTCTATCTCTCTCCCTTTCTCGCTCACTAGTATTCCTAGCTCACTTCAACTCCCTCTCCATCCATCCTTCTCATTTTCAATCCCTACCAATAACTCTCTCTCTCTATCTCTTACACAGTTTTGCTTTATCTCATTCATTCCCCCTCCCTCTCTCTAATGCTCTTCCTCTGTCTTTCTCTCTTAGTCTCTCTCCATCTTCTCAATTTCTCTTCCTTGCCCACACTTGTTTTGTCTTTGCCCTCTCGTTCTCCCTCTTCTATCTCACTCTCTCTCCTCTCTTACAATCTCTCTCACCGTACTATCTTGTCTCTCTCTCTCTCTAATGTCCTCGTTTCTCACATTTTATCCACCTAAACCACTATCTCTCTATCTATCCCTCCTATAATTGTCTCTCTCGATTATCTCCCTCACTTTCATGCTCTTTTTCACACTATTCGTTCAATCTCTAG